>JAHBCN010012228.1:0-27233 GCA_019359885.1 Listronotus oregonensis
TTAAAAAAATTTTTTACCCGAAAGGATCAAAAAATTTTTCATTAGGTAGATTTATTAAAAAAAACAATTAATTTTTTTTCCCAAATAGCACCCTTCGGTCTTGATCCTGGGGGAAGATGGCGCAGATCAACCTTAAAAAAGGATACTTTTGGTTACCGATTTCAGATATTAAAAAGGTTAAAGTGGGGTAAAATAAGTTTAAATAATTATATAATATAAGGGGGGGGGGGGTAATCGGCCTTTTTTTTTTTTTTAAAATTGCCCCAGCTAGGGGGTTCAGAATAAAAGACATGTTCTTTTTGTTTTTTTTTTTTTAATATCCTAGCCGCTTTTAAAAAGTTTTTTTTAGTTTTTTTTTTCCAAATTAAAGTTCTTCAAAGGGATGAAGCACAATTATTTTTAAATTTTAAAATTTTTTTTAAAAATTTTTTTTTAAAAAAAGGGGTTTTGAAGGTAAAAAAAAAATTTTTTTTTTTCTATTTTTTTTTATATTTTTATTTTTTTTTTTTTTTTTTGATTTTTTTTTAAAAAAAATTTTTAATTGTTTTTTTTTTTTTTTAAATTTTTTGAAAAATAAAAGTTTTAAATAACGTTTGGATTAAAAAGTAAACAAGAAAAATAATTTCACAAGTATTTTAATATTACTAAAAAGTAGAGGTAAAGGACCCCACAATTTCCTTATGAAAAGGTCCTTGGGGATTTTTCTTATGAAAAATTGGTTTTGACCAATTGTTTTTAAACTTTTCATAGTGATAGTTCTCAACACGCTGACCAAAAGTCTTCACGGAAACAAAACCCGAAAACCCCTCCAATCCCTCCAAAATCACCCACAAAGGTCATTGGCGATAATTTCGATTGATAGCTTGATCAATTGCTCTGCGAAATTTTTTGAAAGTATTGTTGAATTGTAGCCACTTAAATAGATACAGAGCTACAGCCTGACATCTCCCATACCTGAGTTTCTTGCGGGGTATGTGACCCCTCCCTAATACCTCCTCTTCCGACATCAGACTCCACCACCACCACCACCAATTACTAAAGTCTGCTTCCCTGTTAACGGGTGGCGAAGCCATTTTATCATGAGTTTAATTCCTTGGCCAGTTTTATATCCACATGTTACCCTCCAACTCCACTAATTGGATACCCACTCACACCCCTCCCTCCAAGGCCTTGCCATATGAAGTTCTTGCTCACTGATTTTGAACTGTAACTATTTAAGTGGCTACAACTCGACAACATCAAAAAATTCCGCAGAGAAATTGACCTCAGTGACCTCTGAGGGTGATTTTGAGGGGAGGGGGGTTTTGGGTTTTGTGGCCGTGAAGACTTTTGATCAGCGTGTTGAAAACTATCACTATGCAAAAGTGAAAGGCTTGGGAGGGATTTCGGGATTTGTGCCCGTGGAGACTTTTGATCAGCAATAAAGCTATCAATATGCAAAGTTTAAAAACAGGGTTAAAAATTTTTTTAAAAAATTTTAAAAAAATTTTCCAATTTTTTTTTTTTTTTTAAAAAAAAAAAAAAATCCCCCCAAATTTTAAAAAAAAAACCCCCGGGCCCCGGGAAGTTGGGGGGGGCATTTAAAAATTTTTTTTGAAAAAAAAAAGGGGGGAAAAATTTTTTTCCACTTTACAGTTTTTAATTTAAATTCAAATTCTATGCACTTTTTGTACACATACAGTAACAAAAAAGTTTTTCAAAATTAAGTTTTCTATGGAAATGTCACATATTAAAAAAAAATTGACCAACATAAATTTAGAAACAACAAGTAATAAAAAACAAAAGATGCATTTTTTTTACTTTTATGCATTTTGACACATAACTTTTTTTAACGTGAATTTATATGTAGGTATTGCAGTATAATTGCCCTGTAAAAAAAAAACTGTTATATAATTTATAACAGTTTTTGACAAAGGTCTTTAGGATTTGTAGTAACCGAAATATGATTTTTCAAGATTGACTGCTCTCATGGTTTTTTTCTAATGTATTCAAAGTATGTAGAATTTATTGTAATCGTGATATGATATTTCAAAGTTAAGCAATTAGTCCAGATTCTGTAGTATTGTATAAAATAAAATAAAACATTTTTTACTGCGTAATTTGTTTTATTGACTAGTCTTATACCTCTATATTTAAATTAGGGGCCCAAAAAAATTTTAAAAAAAAAAAAAAAAATTTTTTTTTTTTTTTTTTTTTCTTTTTTTTTAAATTTATATATATATATATATATATATATATATATATATATATATATATATATATATATATATATATATATATATATATATATATATATATATATATATATATATATATATATATATTATATAAAAAATTTAAAAATTTTAAATTTAAAATTTTAAATAAAAAAAAAATTTAAAATTTTAAATTTTAAAATTTTTTTTTAAAAAATTAAAATTTGGGTTAAAAAATGAAAAATTTTTTTTAAATTTTTTTAAAAATCAAAAAAAGTATAAAATCAAAAAAATTTTAAAAATTTAACTTGTATTTCCCTTTTCCCCAAAATACATCTTTTGGTATACGGATGGCCCAAAAACCCACGGGAACTGAAGCGGGGTAAGTAAAAAAAGGGAAAATTTTACAATTTCCATTTCACTAGGAACACACTTTTTCCAAACAGCAATATATGTTTACTGCACTTGCAAAACAGGAGGGCTTATAAAAACAACCGGATCTGCATAATAACAGATAGCCAGGCGTCACTAGGAGCACTTGTAAACCCCAAGGAAAAATCCAAAACGGGAATCCCAAAAAAAAACTAAAGTCCTGGGAAAACGTAACGGGGTGACTCTCCTGTGGGTACCAAATTTGGGAATAGACGGCAACAAAAAAGAGGTTTTAACCCGGGAACGGGGGTATCCCCCCCAAACCCCCTTGGGGCCATAATCTCCCCCCTTTGGGGTGCCCAAAAACCCCCCCGCACGAAGGCAAACCAGGCTTTTTTAAAGGGGGGAAAACCCCGAGAATGTTTTTTAGGGGGGGAAAAGACAGCCCCCCCCTATCCTGTGGAAAAAGCTTTTTAAAAAAAAAATTTTTAGGCATTTTTTTTGGGAACCCACAGGAAAAATCAACCAAACCAGTCTCGGGGTTATACAGACTTATAGAAAGGGGGGAAGACTTATGGGAGGGTTGGTATAAAAGAAAATTGAAGATTAGGCCAAAAAAAAAGAAGAAAGTACAAAAAAATAGGCCTTTTTTATCATGTGACAAGCGCAAGCGCAGTCGCCATGGAAATAGCGGCAATTCAAAAGTTTCGTACTGTTTTGATCGACAATGGCTGGGAATGCAGTATTATCTTCCCCAATTAAATCATTTACTAGAAAAAATCTTTGGGTGGTGTTTTACTGATTTATAATTCAGTTGAAGCCCATAATTGTCGCAATTAAAAAGGTGGTCAAAGGTCATGGACGTCCTCAAAAAGGAAAAAAGTGAGCTGATTGAGAGGTTAGGCATCATTACTTTTTACTATACAAAAGTATCTATAATTTTATTTTTAATTGGGCCCCACCACATATATACAATTGTTATATTGTTATATAAAATAATATGTATTGTATTTAAATGATTTATAGCGTGTATCACTCTTACATACTCCATAACAACACCGCTTCGTCGTTTCTTTTCGTACTGATATCATAATAATAATCGATTAAAAAAATTATTTGCTTATTAAAGGCACTTTTTTTTTTTTATTTTCGTATTTCTTTTCTTCAATAACTATACTTTCTTTGTATTTTTTATTTTAATTATGTGTTTCGGCCCTTTAACATGCTTGTTTACAAAAAACAGTACGAAAAAAATGGCTGAAACTGACGCATGCGCACAAAAAAGAAATGTGATAAAAAGGCCTATAGTATATATTACAGCTTTAAAAGGCAATTATTTAAGAACAAACCAACAAATTTTATATAAGATAAAGCCCCTTAACATATATCATTAATACAGAAAGCATGACTGCAAAAATATTAAACGACATGTCTAAATTTACTAATTGGCCAATTTGCAGCGTTGGTCGCCAAATATTAATTACCTTAACCAAAGGAGATTGTAATATGATCTAGGTCAATAAAGGTATATTTGACAAACGGTAGTAATGACCTTCTGACAATTAGAATATCAAGAGAATATTGCTAATTTAAGGAAGCACTAATTACAGTAATGCTGGAATTGAATTTAATGACGTCTTGGATTTGACTGTTAAATTTCAATTAATGGACTTTTTAAGGTATTTTTAAATCTTGATTTTAAAATATTTTTTATAATTAATAAAAAAGCAGGTTATTTATTTAGTTTAACTAGTTATTCCTGTTGGGTTTTTACATATCATTTTTACAGTATATAACAAATCACTGGTTCTTACTAAATATGACATATACATACTTAGTCACTATACCTAAAGTCCAAAATTTCTGTCAGTGACTCATTTAATACCGGCCACCCAACCGACGAAGCGGCTGAATAAAAATCTAACACTAGTAAATGATTTTTAAGCCTATATATACTTTTCCGCTCAAATAACAGTGAACCGGCCAAAAGTTTCATCGCCACGTTGTCATAATTCGCAAGAATAAATCACCAGTAGCGATCGCACTTAAAATAGCACGCCAATATGTATTAAAACATTGTTATCGGGAAGACAATAAAAGTGGCAACACACATTCCTTAGTTTACAACTTGAAGAGACTTAAAAATAAGCGTATCGACAGGGTTTTCGTGCTGTTCGTGATTTTATTTAGTTATTATTGATTATGGACAGATTTTGTAAGTTTAAATTTTAATTGCTATACAGGGTATTTTCTAAATATTAAAATTTCTAATAATTGTAGTATATAGATATTGTTTTGTGCCAATTTTATAATAGTTTATCTTATTTAGTGTATATAATTGTATATAAAGATTTAGTGTTGTTAAGTGCTTTTAATTCTGTAAACTATAATTTAACCAACCTTTAACTAGTTATCCGCCTATAAAAAACCCAGTTAACGTTAAAAGAACGAATAATGGTTAAAAATGTTTACCATGGGTTTGGGAACGAAATCCAGAACTAACCACTTTGGATGCTGCAGAGATATATGCAACTTTAACAAAGTTAATTCGCGTACGGTATTCAGAGTTTTAAAACAAAAAAATCAATATTAGTAATTATGCAGATACTGGAAAATGCGATTTTTTCGTATTTTTTTGCACACTTTTTACTTTTTGATTGTTAAACATGAATCAGAACTGTTTTTTTGGCTGCCTTTATAGTATTTAAAAAATAATAATAATTGAATTGTTTAATTCCATTTTACGACATATTCCTTTAAATTTGTCATTTGCACGAAAACATATTTAAAAAAAATCATACTATGGTTTAAAATTAAAAAAAAAACACTTAAAAAGTAAGGAAAAACCTTAATTTTCAATAAAAAGTAGGTAAAACGTTTACGTCCGAATTAACTCGAAATTTAAAAATGTTGACCTGTTACCAGGTTGTAATAGTTTTCTTTTGACTTTTTATAAGGTATGCGAACCTTGCTTCGCTCGACCCAAAAGTTTGATCAAAAATATTCTCGATATGGTAATCCTAAATATGGAACACGAAAGACCCGAAATAGTTATTGGATTCTACAAGCTGATGATCTCAGAGCTTTCGTTTCCTTATATAGTGGATATTTTTGATGAAGCAATGCGTGTGAATATCGTATTTAATATTGAGTTTTCAAGATCGGTGGTGAATTAACTCGGTGTAACTTGGATTGTCTATCGTTCGCTTTTACATCTTTTTTTTATTTAAATAAAATTTTATTATTTTTTTCATGTAGCAAAATAAAATCAGAGAAGGTAAAATTAAAGTAAAAATATTTTTTTTTTGGAAAAAAGTTGAAAAATCGCCAAAAAAACTCAAATTTGTGTTCTATGACCTAAAAATAGGAGGTGTGCAAAATTAAGCCAAAAAATTACATTTTTCATTAATCCGAATAATACCAAAATAATATAGGCTTGTTACTAATTTAAAGGGTTGATGAAAATGTGAGAAAATAACTTTTGCTTGTTAAAAATATTTTCGTGTTTCGACGAAATTTTATCATTTATTTTTTAAAATACATACGCCACTGGAATTGATTCCCCTGACCCCACACAACCCGGGGCACTCTAAAAGCAAGCGATGCGTCCTTGACAGAAATTTTGGACTTGAAGTATAGTTCCTGCTAACTTTAAGAATATATATTATATTCTGATAGATATACAAATATAAACAAGAAAAATCAATTGCAGACAGAAAAGCTTAATTTCATAAAAAATGTGACATAAAAATTTCTAAAAGTTACTTAAAAAATTGGAGGAAAAATCACTTAAAGTTAGCAAAGAAGTGTATTTAAATTTCACTAGAAAATAGAAAACGCTTTTCCGAGTCTATAAGGCGTAAATCTATCGAAGTTTCGACACAATTAGAGATTCTTTTTTATCACTATAAAAGTTGGAAAGTTCAAAGTCCAATTTAGAAATTATTTACAGTTTTTGGGACACCCGGTACCGCGTGGCACTTTTGTGACACTCGGTATGAATGATTGACTAACTATCTTATCAATAAGTTTAGCTATTACCTTTTTCTTGCAGCTAATCTCCTACAGTTCCATTCACTAAATCACTTCCATAAAGTACTCCAGCTAAAGTCTGTCCTGCTTCAGTTCTTTACAATCACTTTAATTACTCACCTTACTATGTCTTTTAACTTTCTGTAGAAAATTTCAATTTAAATTTGACAAAGATAATTATTTGAAGTAGCCTTACTGCCTAAGAAATGTACACCTTGTACTAAACCTCATAAAATAAATTGGAGACAAGAAAAGATGTGATAGCCAATTTTCTTGTGCTAATACAGAGAAAGTGGTATTTTACTACCATGGAAAACTAAAATTGCCATCAATTATTTAAATGGAACATTTCGGCTATTTGCCCGAAAACGCTGAGTTTTTTCGTTCCTTACATAAGAAAACAGAAAACTTTTTAGGTATGAGTTATCTTAATGGCATACATAGCTGTACTCGCGGACGAAAACGGAGATAAACTTTTAGACAACTCTCACGAGGATCCTACCACTTTCCGCGACCGCCTGACCCTTTGGCGCCGTACAAAGGACCTAAGCTCTCATTGGATGCGTCGACTCGCTACGTAATCACAAGCTCACGAAAGCATGTCGATATGTTAGCGTTGCATACCGACGGTCGGCTTTCTTTGTTTCGTTATTTGTAGATTGTTAGAGAGAAATTTTATTTACACTTCAGCTGTGTTGCCACGACTATTTGGGAAATTTACTGATTAAATTTAGATTTTTATTATTTTATAAAAATTTAGTAAGAACTTTATTATGTTAAAATAGCTGCCAGGTTGCAAGATGTGTTTTTGCAACAATTAAAAACAGTTTTTATAAAAAATATGGGTCGAAAAACACATAGTTTCTATGATACAGGTTGTTAAACCTTGTTTGGAAAAATAGGTTTTTTGTAATTATCTTAAATACCTCGTAGCCGATTTTCTTGCAATTCGTTCGTAATATTTTTAATAATGAGGGCCTAATTTAGACCTAATTAAGTAAACATTTTTAAGTTCAGTAGCATCTCAAGGGACGCCTTATCGAAAATAATTGTGAAAAAATGTACCGTAAAACGGGGTTACTTTGGCAGATTTTGACACATTTTTGGCAATAACTTTTGAATGGCTGCTCATATTCCGCCCTTTTAAGGCGCATTGTAACAGTGGTCAATAGGAGTGTAAATGCTCCAAATTTGAACAAAAAATACCGCAAGGTAACCGAGATTTTTTTCCTGACCTGCCAAAGTAGGCAGCACTTTGGGGTTTTTGTGGCAGGCTTGAAAATACCCCTTTAAAACCAATTTAGACCGCATTTAAAGCCTACTTTGGCATCAAAATAGGAAAAAAAGGTTATTTTAACTTAAAAAAATTAAAAAAACAATGTTTTTATAACATTTTTATTGAAACAAACTCTGCTGAACTAAATCAAACAATAAATGTAACAGAAAAATAAAACATAATTCTTAAATAACATTATTTTTAGTCGAACACAACTTTTACCCTTTGGAAACCAGTCTTATAGGTTTTTAACAAGTCTTATCTTAAGGCATAAAATTTTGATCTTTACAGTTGTCATCGATGTTCTGGCAGATTGGACAGACGTAGGATGGATCTTTGCTTTCTTCATTGCAGAGACCGCAAACCCAACGCTGGCACTCTACACAAGCAATCCAGTCAGGTCCAGAATATGCGAACCAGCTTTTATAACAAACGAAACATCGGTCTTGCGATTTGGCTTTTACAACTCTGGGTGGAAGTTTTATACCGGAGGGTCCTGGTTGTGGCTCACTTGTGGCTACAGACGCCTTCGCCTTTAGTTTTCTGCTTTTTGGCTCTTGACGTTTAGGTTTTTGTGGTTCCTTTAGTTTCTCCACGTCTGCTGCAATTTCTTCTTGGAGCTCTGTTGGAATTGGAGAGCTGGATAGTTCTCTCTGCGCTATTGTTAACGCTTTACCGGGATCCATACGCTTGCCTCGTTTACGAGCCACTGTTTTGTTTGCGCCCTGCATTTCCTGTAAAAGTTCAACAACATTGGAGTTCAATAGTTCAGGGTCTGAGGTCTCAGCTTCACGATTAGGAATTCTTTTCAACACTTCATCTGGCTGGAAAGGACATAGACCAGTTGCACGAAAGCCAGAGGACAAGTTCTTGGAAACATTTGTGCTTATTCCATTCCACAGCCTACTCAAAAGAATTGGAAATTGTTCCTTTGGAATAGATCAACTTGACCTGCTTTCTTTACGCCACTTGTCCATATTTCCCACTTTTTCTTCATGGGCGCGAATACAGCCCACTAGTGGCTGCATCGGATGTGTGCTGTTTGGGGGAAGTGGTGTAAGATAGATGTTGTTTTCTTCACATGATCTAATGACCTCAGGGGAGAAATAAGCCAAATTGTCTCCTATAATATTTTTTTTTTCCGGATTGTTTATTTTGTTTAAATGTGGCGGAAAGATGTTAAAACACCATTTCTCGAAGAGTGTTTCACCCCCTTTGGCTACAAGCATAGACAGTTCCTAAAGGACCCCAGTGGTCCAGTTCTCATAAAGATGGCCGGCTTTGACACCACCATTGGTGGTAGCAAAATCCCATTTACTTACAAACCATTATGCTAACAGGCTTTTGAATGCTGCTGCACTCTTTCCACCCTTCTGGTGCCCCTAAAACAATAACTTTTTTTGCGCCGGGATCATCTTGGACGTTGGTTTCGTCATAATTAAAAACCAATCCTGGATCTGAGTCTTTCAAAACTCGTTCTATATCATGAAGAATTCATTAATGTATATTTATAATGTTTGCACACATTTTTCATTAACTTAAACAGAAAAAAATTGTTTGTAGCACGCATCCAAAATAGGTTCTTACCTCATTTGCTATTCGAACTCAGCTGACGGCTTAAGCCGGAGTCTCATCCCTTTCCGACCATCCGATACGAAAATTTTTTAAAATTTTTTGTGTCGGAAAAAACCTTCTCATTGATAAATTTCGGATCCGATATCCAGTCAAAAGAAAAGAAAATAAGACATTTTAAAGGTCAACCTGTGAAACTGCAATGACAAAAAGAAATTAATAACCTAACGGAACTAAAATATTATTTAATGAAAGAAGAAAAAGTGGTTGTTGAGTATAAGGTAAATTCAGGTTAAGGTTAAAATTTTTAAAAAATTTTAAATTATAACTTTTATTTTAATATTCAATATAAATTGAAATTACCCCAACAAAATAAATAAAGTAAGGTTAGAAGACCAGAAAGAAACGTCCGACATCGTACAAAATTAAAATTAATTTAACTCCATCCGTCGGATAAAATGTTAAAATATTCGGACGAAAAATGGCGCCAAAATGTTCTGACCAATCAAAATACCTTCGGATGATCGAATCGTCGGAAATCGGACGCATGAGACTCCGGCTTTATGCAGAAACAACAAATTCGTCCTGAAAACCTCATCGTTTTAGCCACTTGATACAAACATAACTATATTATGATAATATCATTTTTCTTCCTATATCTTTCGCCTATTAAGTTTTTGTTTTATTACCTTTATTAAAATTAAATATAATTTCCATAACAAGGAGCTTTTATTTAAGTTATTAAAATTGAAAAATAAACATCATAATAATTAAAGTTTAATTAATGGCAAAATATTCAGACATAAAGTAACTTATTATAGAATATTCATAAATATTAAATATCTTTGTTACATTATGAATGAAAAAAGAAGAACTTTATCCTAAATTACTATTTTTAAATTGAAATTTTTTTCAAATAACTTTTAAAAGAAAACTGCTTTATTGAAATCAAGTATTAAACACCAACTGTAATATAAAATCCAAATGTCTTTTTTTCATTTTTGCAAATCTGTCCACAATGAAATTTGTATTTATTGGTATGTTCGTTTTCAATCTTTTTAGTGCAGAAAAACTTCTCTCCGAGGATGCAACGCTCACTGGCATAGTATATACAAGATAAAATGCTAAATGAACATAAGGGTATAACCGTTTATCACACGTTTTAAGAGTTGAAATTGCAGAATTTAGGATATTTGTTTCGTTTTTACGTTTTAAACCATAGTTCTAACTAATTTTTAACTAGCATCAAAATTATGTCGTTACTTTTATTTTTAAATTTAAGAATATATTTGCCGACAACGTGGTAGGTATTGTTTTTTTTTAGGGGGGGGGGGTAATTACCCCCCCTACGCCCTTGGTAAGCATAGAAACAGTTTGCTTATTCAGTAGTTGTAATTTATTTTAAACCTGTGTAATTATTTGATTAATTGTGGGCTTATAAATACTGATTTATTTTGGTTTTTAAAGGCTTTCACAAGGTAACGTTATCTACTATCAATACCAAGGCAAGCAAATTGAGTGGTTATGTAATTAAATACATGTATCCGTCACAGCACGTTATATGGATCTTAAGGTTTTTAGTTTGAAGCCTTTTACAGTAATATTTTAGTTTTAGAGCCCTTATGTATACAAAACCCTTGATTTACTTAAAAAAAAATTATATACAATAAAAAAATTATTTAAAAATCTTTAAATAAAAAACACTGCTTTAAAAGTAAGTTTAATTTAAATTTTGTGTAGTGTATTTTTATAATTTTTACTAAATATCTCATATAGTTTGCAGGGGTATTAATCTGCATGTCCTAACACTTTTATTGGCTCCTAAATATCTTAAATATGAGAGAAAACTTGACGCCATACTTAACCATCAGATTCACGACATAACAGTTATAAAAATTCCTTGCGCGGGGTGCAACAGCATTATTACCGGCTTATACTTGTACCAACTACCTATTACACTTAACTTCATCACCGATCTATGTGGGTTATTCTACCAAATCTGGATATTTCCACAGTCAATATTAAATTAACTTTTTTTGCATGGTTACAAGTACATCTGGATTACTTTTACTGGTGTGTACATTGTAGATGCCCACTATTTGCTTTAGGTAAAGCGCAATTGTACCGAATTTGAGCTTAAAACTCTTGGGTTTAAACAACGACAAACTTTGGGAACATAGTAATAATAATTATTGTTCAATAAATTCTTAACTGGCAAAAATCAAGGTAAAAGAGGTAATTTTTTATTAAAACAAAATGTATAAAAAATTTAAAAAAACTTCTTATGTATATCATATTTAGATTTTAAAATTATTTTTTAATATAAAAAGTCTGACAGAACAAATACACACACACAGGCGTTTTAAAACTGATTTAGTTGGCGCATAACGTCACCAAAAGAGTTGCCTCTGTTAATCTAAATACTGTGCATTAATATTCTGTTTGTTAGGAAAATACTTTTATAACAGCAAAAGAATAGTTATTTACACTTTAATAGGATTAATAAGTAATATAAAATATCATTCATTTGGAACATATATTTAAGCACAAGATTAGAGCATAATTTAAAACCTGCCATTTACTGCAATATTATATTTATGCAGAACGATTATTATCATTAAATTTAGTTTTTATAAAAGGATAGAGTAAGAACAAAAAAATTAAGAAATGGTAAATTTGTATTTCAATTAAGGTAACATTGGTATAGTGGCCTCCACTTAATCAGGCATATAAAAATATAGAACGATTAAAAAAGGATAATAAACTCCCGGACAAAAAAAACTGGCACCCTGGATTTTTTGCTAAGTTTGATATTTTATAACTTTTTTGTTTTTAATCCAATTTTTACAATTCTTTTGCCATTTTATAGATAATTTAATTGGGAATGTGCTGAATTTTTTCAATTATGGGTCATGTTCGATAGGGCGCTATTATACCGAGTGAATCAATGTGTGTTTTTTTGACCTAAGTTTTAAACACCCTGTAGAGATATTGGGGCTGTTATTTTTAATACTGACAATTTTTTGACAAAGTTACATGTAGTCCTAACATTTTCTTTTTTGACTAATTTCGTTATCTCTAGTTTTAGAAGAGATACGATGTTTTTAATAAAAGTCTGCAAATTATGTAATTGTTATAAGTATTAGACAGTGACAGCCCTCAAAATTGTTGTAATAGTTATTTGTGTCAGCATGGTGTTAACTATAACAGACGTAGCAAAAATTGTTGCTCTAATAGAGGAGGGTCATAATAAAAGTTATGTAGCTCGTACGTTGGGATTTCCAAGGGCCACAGTTCAAGATGCTTGGAATAGGTACTTGGAAACAGGAAATTTTACTAGACGGCAAGGATCTGGTAGAAAGAGAAAAACGACTGCAGCTGACGATCGCTTCCTTGTGGTAAGATCTTTAAGAAACCGAAGGGCAACTTCCGTGACTTTAAAAAATGAGTTGCGAATGATACGTGGGGTCAATATTAGTGACAAAACGGTTTACTTCGGCATCATCGATGAGAACGGTTACGATTTGCCAGAGAACATTTAAACTGGACTGTGGAGCAGTGGAGTAATGTTCTCTTCACAGACGAGTCGAGGGTGTGTCTTCGGTCGCCGGATGGTCGTGAGCGTTTATATAGCAGACCAAATGAAAGATTTGCCGAATGCACCATAACAGAGCTAACATCTTATCAAGGTGGTTCCGTTATGGTGTGGGCGGCTATTTCGACTGATGCACGAACTGAACTCATATTTGTGGATAATGGTGCACTAAATGCACATCGATACATTGAAGATATTCTTTGAGAGGCAATAGTTCCATTTGCTCCCTTAATCGGTGAACAATTTATACTTATGCATGATAATGCTAGTCCACATGTTGCACGGGTGGTAAATAAATATTTAGGTGAGGTTGACATTCGACGGTTAGACTGGCCTGCATGTAGTCCGGATTTGAATCCAATTGAACATTTTTGGGATCAGTTGAAAAGAGCTGTTCGTCGTCGCCCTATGCAGCCAGACACTTTACAAGAGCTACGGATAGCACTTTCCCAAGAATATAATTTAATTTCCCAAGAATGAATCGTCACACTTATTCACTCCTTACCTAGCAGAATGCGCGCTGTTATTAAAGCTAAAGGAGGTCATACATGTTACTATTTTTTTTAACTTTAGTATTGTTTTAATTTAATTGTCTCTATAAAAATGCCTTTAAAAACAGAGTTTTATTAAAAACATCGTATCTCTTCTAAAACTAGAGATAACGAAATGATTCAAATAAGAAAATGTTAGGACTACATGTAACTTTATGAAAAAATTGTCAGTATTAAAAATAACAGCCCCAATATCTCTACAGGGTGTTTAAAACTTAGGTCAAAAAAACACACATTGATTGAACATGACCCATCATTGAAAAAATTCAGCACATTCCCAATTAAATTATCTATAAAATGGCAAAAGAATTGTAAAAATCGTATTGAAAACAAAAAAGTTATAAAGTATCAAACTAAGCAAAAAATCCAGGGTGCCGGTTTTTCTTGTCCGGGAGTTTATTAGGAGCTCATAATATAAGAAGAAACCCTAAATCCGATCTATAATATAAATAGTTTAAAAAAACATATCTGGCTAATCCGGTTTTTCTTATAAAAAATATATTTTTTGCTCATAATTAAGGAAAACAGACTTAATCAAATACATTTTTATTTATCATCTATTGCTATCGTTGGTTGGATAAACAAAACTGTGGGATTGGCAAAACAATTATATTATATTTAAACTTTGCCATAGCCCCAAAACATACACCGACTTTAGACATAATTAGTAGTGTAGAAACAATACGACTCCAGGAACCAGATGCGGAAGAATTTCGATGGAAAGTTAGAATGGTCTTGGAATCAAAACAAAGTAACTTCACCAATATAAACAAAAATACATTAGTAGCACTTAAAGAGCTTCAAAATGATAAAACTATCAAAATTCTTCCAGCAGACAAAGGGAATGCCACTATAGTCTTCGGAAAGATAAATACAGATCTTTTGATCAAGATCCAACAGCATCCATAGAGAACAAAACTTTAAGGAAATACAAAAACTTTCTGACCGATGAAACAAGAAAAACTTTAACACCACACAACAGTAAACCTCCTCGTCTCTACGGACTACCGAAGATACATAAGGACAATATACCCTTAAGGTCCATCACCAGTTCTAGAAACGCACCCACGACTGCACTGGCAAAACACATTTAGATCTAATTAAACCACTGGTCGGTAAGACTCCATCTTTTGTTAAAAACTCTAGTCATTTTGTTGACATTCCCAAAAATTTAGAAATAGGACCAGACGAAACTTTTGTTAGTTTTGATGTGGAAAGACTGTACACAAACGTACCAGTAGAAGAATCGTTAAGCATTATCCGAGCCAATCTTAAAGAAGATAAAACACTAGTAGAACTCACCACCCTGCCGCTGGATGGAGTGATGGAGTTGTTGGAGCTTTGCCTCCGTAGTTCCTACTTTTAGGTGAAAGATGAGTTCTACGGGCAGAATGATGGGCTTCCCATGGATTCATCGCTCTCCCCAGTGGTAGCAAATATTTATATGGAATGGTTTGAGGAACATGCAATTAAAACTGCACTAATTAAACCAAAAGTTTGGCTAAGATATGTTGACGATACATTTATTGTATGGACAGGTAATGACGAAGAACTTAAAGGTTTTTTAATACATCTAAATTGCCTCCGACCTTGTATTAAATACACAATGAAGAAGGAGCAAAATTCGGTCCTACCTTTCCTTGACGTTCTAGTCAAACAAAATAATGGACATATACAAACCTCGGTATACAGAAAGCCTACCCACACTGGACAATATTTACACCAGAATTCTAATCACTCTAACAAAACCAAACAGGGGTTATACGTACTTTATATAATCGTGCAGTGACCTTATGTAACAGTAGGGAATCCCTACAAGAGGAAATAGGTAACATAACTAGGGATCTTAAGCAGAACGGATACAGTGAGAGACTAATAAAGGAAACAATCGAAAAATATCAAAATAAGACAAGAAACTCTAACTTGAACGAGATTCCACGTGACCAAAGATTTATGACAATTTTATATATTAAAGGAACTTCGGAAAAGATTCGCAGAATCGCGAATAAGTATAATATTAAAACGGCATTTAAATCCCAAACTACTCTAAGAAGTATTCTTACTAAGACGAGACCAGACAAAATATTTTAAATAATGACTGTATCTCCAAATTCCCTGTAATGTGGTGGGGGTATACATCAGGGAAACAAAGACCACATAGAGAGTAAAAAACATAAAAAAAAAAAAATGGAACGAGGAGAAACGTCGAAGTCAGGGATTGCCGAACACGCTTGGTCAAAACAACACCGCATACAATGGTCGGAAGCAAAAACCATTCATAAAGAAAATTTTGTAAAGTAATAGTTGGGCCAACGACTAATATAGATGTTTTAAAAAATGATTGCAGATAGTTTAAGGTTTTTTTACTAATATCAGATTTTGCTTTTTTGTAATAAAATAAATTTCTTCGCAGAATCACCCCAGTCTAAAGCATCCGAGCTTCGCGGAAAACATACTGTGAAACATATTATCACACTCTCTATTATCTTCCAACGACCGTGTATTTTCGTTTAGGGAAAAACTGAAAATCATGTTTGAGTTAAAATCATATAAAATGCCGGCCTTTAAACATGGTATTTTCTAAGCAATTGATTTTCAATAGCCGATGTTATGATAGGCATTTTTTGTGTTTGGTAAACATGACCATTGGCCTGTGCGGGTAAGTAGTGTCCAGGATAAATACAGCAAAAATAACGTGTTAGGTATTTAATAATTTTATAGGAATATTACTGTTTGTTTTTATAATTAAATATTTTTTAACTAATTTAGTAAGTTTTTATCTATATATATATATATATATATATATATATATATATATATATATATATATATATATATATATATATATATATATATATATATATATATTTTTTTATATATATATATATATATATATATATATATATATATATATAATTTTAAATTTTACCGTTAGCCGTACGGAAGGCGTCTTACGGAGACAGAGGCTACTTAATATTGTCTCTCGCCTGGCGGAGGCTAGTATATTAGTATTTATTAAGGTGATAATCAATTTTTGAAAATATTATTTTCTTTAAACTTGTAACTGCTATAATTTCATAATATATTTTTAATAGGTGATATGTGTCTACAAAGATATCTGTCATTTTTGGCAGATGTTTTTTTCTCTCTTAGGAAAGCATTGTAATTGCGAAAAAATCCTAAACCGAGGTTTTTGCATGTTTTTATAAACCCGGTCGTCTATTTTTCCAAATTAATTTTAAACTTGGTATACATGCAATTATTAAGATGAGTTATATGGTAGGGGTAGGTGAGTAGTATGGTAGTGGTAGTAGTTATATGGTGAGTATATGGTTTAATGCTATATTGCATTAGGCGAAAGAAGTTAATGATTACCAATTAATGTGATACTTTACTATTTTTTCTTTTCTCTTAACAATTTAAATGGGCTAACATTATAAACTATTTGGTATTTAAACGTATAAGAGTTGTTAAAAAGGAGGAAAGGTTAGGAAAAAAAAATATTATCTATCATTTTTTAGACATACTATTTTTATAGTAAATTTAGTTTTATTTAAAATGGGAAGTAATGTATTATTTCTAGGAAATGGATCCTAAACAAACACGAGGAATACTGGGGAAGCCCAGTAGAACAAGACATGGAAAAGGCTTCGTAAGGAGCCTATCCCAAAGAACGAGAGAAAAACCACTCAAATAAAGTAGGAAAAAAATTATAACAGTAGCGCTGCTAACAGGGCACGATAACCTAAGAGGACACCTACACAAGATAGGCTCATACAATGGGAACCCAAGTTGCAAAATGTGCGACGAGGGGGAAGAAACAGCCTACCATATCTCGTGCGAATGTAAAGCTTTGAATCACAAAAGACAGCATTATTTGAGCAACTGAAAATGAGCCCACAAGGATATAGTGCCCAACCTGTCTTGGAGTTATACAAACTTGTAAAAGGAACAAGACTAACAGGAGGATTGGTATAAATGATAATGGGAGATTAGGCAAAAAAATGCCCAAGAAGCTGCGCTTCCTCCGGTGGTAAATCAAGACGGCTCCCAAGGAAGAAGCTTTTTTGTGTTGTAGTGTAGCTTCAAAAAATCTTGGCCTTTTAAAGTACTGAGATTTTAAATTAGTACAAGTTCTGTCTACCATTTTTTTTACTCTTGTTTGACTTGGCAAATTTTTTTACTGATCTGTCTGTATTAATAAAATAAACTGTCTCTAATAATGAAAAATGAACATTTATTAGTACAAAGAGACCAGTAAAAAACTTCAAGGTAAAAAAGAGTATAACAAAATGGTACATGGACAAAACTCTAATTTTAGTAGTTTAAGAAGCTGAGAAGCACTTTATGATAAAAGTTGCATTGATAGTGGGGCTTGCGGGTGCATGCAGCATAAATTGACAAATTTACACCTGGAAAATGTTAAAGATGAAGGACAATGCTTTCATATTGTTAATCCAACCACAAAAACAAAGATATCACGAGATTTTTCTATTACAAACGGTTAAAGAAATAAGTATGGTAGCTATGGTTCGTAAATATGTATCGATGCATTCAAGTACCTAGTACATAGGTAAATCACACTCGATTTTGTGGCAAGCAGCCAGTAGAGATTACTACTTTGGAAAAGATGCCTTGCAATATAGCATCGTTCCTGGGTCTTCCAAATCCTTAACAATATACCGAACATTGTTTATAAGGATCTTCTGCCTCATTGCCTGCAGATTTAGAAGCCGATTTAGTAACTGTAGGAGGCATGGAGAATGGCGCTCTAACTCAGTAGCAGAAAGGCACGTAAAACATACCAAAGAAAATAAGAAAGTTTATTATCTGCCCCAAAAAGCGATATTGCCATGTTTTCCAAAATTAACTTTTAATATATATATATATATATATATATATATATATATATATATATATATATATATATATATATATATATATATATATATATATATATATATATATATATATATATATATATATATATATATATATATATATATATATATATATATATATATATATATATATATATATATATATATATATATATGGGTCGGTGTAGTTTAGCTCCATTCGATTTGAAAAAATAAATATTACAGATAAAAAGAACACATTTTGTTTAGTAGATTCCCAAAAGAAAAATCGAAAATGCATTTTTGCAGAGAAAAATGAAATTAAAAGTCCGAAAAAATACTATGTTTTTAGGTTAAGTAAGGCCAGAATTTGCGACGTTGTCGGATCAAAAAAATTGTTCGACGGCGCATTTATGATAAAGAAATTTTACAATTTAATGAGGAGAAAACCTAACGACAACTAACCAAAACTAAGCAAAACTAGGTAATAGTTTGAAAGTTGTTGTTGGTAAGTTCTGATTTGTTGTTTCTATAAAAAAAAACTTCATTTCTGGTAAATGGAAAAAGAAAACAGCCTTCAATAATAACAAATTATTAGAAAACATCTGGCAACATTGCTTTTTAATGAGGAAATCCTAAACAAAATGACATCGTATCATCTCTTTTTGTAGGTATTCTTTTTCTCACTTTTTTCGTGTTGATCAGCATATTACTTTAGTATATTTTATATGGGAAGCACAGATAATTATTTTTATTTTGTCTTAATATGAGTGAAAAATTAATTTTCAGGCCTATGTGTTTATAATGGTGTAACAAATAACTGAAAAAAATTATATCAAAATATTGCTGTTTAAAAATATATAGACTAAAGTTCACCGAAACCTATATATATATATACACATATATATATATATATATATATATATATATATATATATATATATATATATATATATATATATATATATATATATATATATATATATATATATATATATATATATATATATATATATATATATATATATATATATATATATATATATATATATATATATATATATATATATATACTTCATAATATATATATATATATATATATATATATATATGTATATATATATATATATATATATATATATATATATAACTAACTCTTATACTATATATATGTATATATATATATATATATATATATATATATATATATATATATATATATATATATATATATATATATATATATATATATGTATATATATATATATAAATATATATATATATATATATATATATATATATATATATATATATATATATATATATATATATATATATATACAGAGGTGTAAAAGTATGATGCTCATGATTTTAATGGGCGATAGAGGAGCTCAAAATAAGTCGAAAAAGCCAGAGCATATTAATCAAAGTTAATTGTTTTGAAATATGCCCTTTCAAAGTTTAAAAAGTTGGCAACACCGCGCCTGTTTTGTCGGCCAGTCTTAACTTTTGAACGTTGTTAGTGAGTTTTTGCACTGTTTAAACTTTTTGTGGTCTAACTTTTTTTAAGGAGATGTTCATTTACAAATAATAAAAATTACTTCCTGCAATTTATTTTGATATTAAATTTAAGTAAAAAACAATCAATTATTGTTTGGTTTTTCTTTATATTTAAAAAATAATTGTACTTACCATAAGAATAGGCTTAATATCCATTTTAAAAACACAAATTCTTATGCTTTAAAACAGCACTTTTTTGTTTTGCTTAAGAATAAGATTTCTCGGTCGCACACATTCCATTTTCATTACTCTTTGGTACACTTGCAATACGTTTGTCTTGAATTTAAAACATATCGGCATATTTTTTCCCGATTCAAAAACAAAACAAAAATATCATTGGCCGGATTGGTAAGCTTCTTTTGTACGACTGACATTACTTTCACAAAGGTGGCGCTCTGTTGCCAATTGTTTTTTTAATTTTTTAACTGCGAGAACAATTATTGTTAAAAATATTTTTTTTATTTGTAGACCAAAACATTTAAAATTAAGTTTATTTTATTATCAAATGAATCTAACGGCGATTAAGACAAAGCACCAGTTGTTACGGTTTACAGAAATAACTGCTTTCAAAGTGCATGACTTTAACATCGTTTAGACAAAAATCTGTCAAGTTTTGACACACCATGTCATATAAACTTTTCGACTTATTTTGAGCTCTACTATCGCCCATTAAAATGATGAGCATCATACTTTTTTACACCTGTATAATAATTATAAATATATATATATATATATATATATATATATATATATATATATATATATATATATATATATATATATATATATATATATATATATATATATATATATATATATATATATATATATATATATATATATATATATATATATATATATATATATATATATATACATATTACATATAGTGTGTAACAAATTGGTGGGGAATGTATGGGGATCTTGGAAACCATGACAGATAGAAAATCAGTTAAATGGGGAAAGTTTTGGACAATTATGTTAGTACGCTAATCCCGTTTGCACATGGCTTTTTATCTGTTCAGGTTTTGAGAAATTTTAAAAAAACCTGAAACATGCATTTTCAAAAATATTGGCCATATTTTTTTTACAAGTAAAAATATTTTAAATCTGTAAAAACTTCTTTACAGCAACCCTTTTTGTAGAATATGACCGAATAGTCAATTTTTATTTTCTACGTTTCGGGTTTTTAGAATCATCATCAACTTTACTTTCTAGGGCGCCATACTGGATTTTTCGCAGCCAAATAGTACTTTTACATTCTTATTTCAACAATGTTTGCTTTTACATATTTATAGTTTAGGAGTTTATAACCTCATCTACTTCAAAAAACAAATATTTGCTCTTGGCATTGATTCCGGCGAATGTCTAGCGTCATTATCAGTTAGCTCAGGTACGTTAATTTATTTTTTTAACTCTGTAAAATGGTTAATTATTTAAAGAAAAACTTGATATTTTGCAACGTTATTTCCAAAGAAGAAATAGTAATAAAGCTGCGCAAACGTATTTTGACAATTGTCTTGAAAGACGCATCTAAACTAACATACTTTGAAAACTGGTTACAAAATTTGCTTGAATTCGGAAGTTTAAAACCACGACCTAAGAAGAACGTGGAAAGAAAATCAACAACGAGATGCTGCCTTAACCAACATTTTTGAAAATCAACATCTTCAGGCAGGGATGTTGATAGAGAATTTACCATACCTAAGTCAACCATTCATATGGTATGTTGAGAGAAATGGACAACTTTTTGGATGTTAGGTCGTTATTTTACATCTTCATTTTAGTAGGAATATTAGTTTAGCCACATTTTATTGTTTTTGTTTTCACTTGTTTCAATTAACTTGTTACGTGTAGTTTTTTCTGATTCTGATTTCAAAGTATGTGAAAGCAACTTTTTTTTGTGTTCTATAGACGTCTGTATAAAACTCAGAAGTTCAAAAAACTTTTCTTCCGACATGCGAAAGTATTTAAAAAAATGTTTGCATCTTTTCTCAGATCTGGAAATGAGTAATAAAATCTCCACACGCATTTCTCTTTCTATTAATTTCATGGATCCAAACTCTCCTTTTCTTTTCTTTTTCCTCCATAGCAGCAATTACTCCAAACACATTTTCGTCCGATGAGCTCTCCATGAAAACTCGCAACCGACTTCCGTCTTTTGAAAGATTTCGCGTCGCACCGAGTCGCGTCGCGTCACCTAGTGGGCGAACAAACCTACCGCGTCGCGTCACGTCGCATCGCACTGCGTCGCGCCGCGTCTCTCTAGTGGGCGAGCACCTTAGGCCCGAAATACGTAAGAAAAATCGTATGTACGAAATTTTTCGCCCGCACCTGTACATAGGCTTAAATTGTTCGTGGACTGCGCCCACACAGAAAAATAATTTAAATATCGTTTAATTCCCTATCAAATAACAACATTAAATCGCGTATAAAAATCGTGTTGAGGTTAACACACCTAGTATAAAAAGCTGGCACCTATCTAGCGAGGGCCTGGGGTTAACTCGCGCCTCGTCAGGCGGACCATTATTATTACCACGCTCAAGCCACGTCTCTTCATTCCGGCATTTTATTTCATTTAAGATAAATCAATTTTTCTGTTGGTTTTCATGCCAATGTTTACTGATACTTTTGCCATGATAAGTGCGGCGGTGTATATCAGATTTAATTCCTGCTTCGTACTTCTTTGTGGTCTATTTTGCTAACGACATATCCGCATAGTTTTTGAGAAGAGTATTGCTGTGTTGATTATACATTTTTGCAACTATCTGAATCTAAAAATTATACTGGCTTTTTTTCTATAAAATTGTATTAGTATAAAGCTTTAGGGCAATTTATCCATTATTGAAAAAGAGTTTATTATATATATATATATATATATATATATATATATATATATATATATATGTATATATATATATATATATATATATACATCTATTTTGATGAGTTATTCTAATGCCGCCTTACATGGCGCCAGTCTCTGTTGTTAAGTGATGTGAGTAAATAGCAGGGTATTTCAATTCAAATGCATTTTTCGTAACTGGACGTGAGCCATGGAATTTAAATAAAGTCCGAAAAAAGCATATAATTTTCAAACCTTCTAATTATTACTTGGGTAATAAAAAAACATCGATTTCAGTTTTTTTTAATAATAACCCATATTTAAAAAACATTAATAAAATACATTATGCTAATAATGGCTATATTAATCACCCAAAAATCCTTCAAACCTTTTTTAATAAATTCAGATATTGTTTGCTTGTTAAAGATCCTTTATAAACACAGGTCCACAATTTTGATCAATGAGGCGCCCATACGTTTAAGCAAAAACATCTTTGTGAATTGAAAGGATGGGCGCAGGAGATTGCAATGCCCCAATAATGTTGGTTTTTTTGGGTTAAAAGCCCCTCTATTCAAAAAGTTAGTATCATTGCTTCAAATAATTAATCGTAAAAGTTGGGTTTTCTATGCAGCATTTACGAACCATTGAAAAAAGTTTATACGCCTTTGTAATCCCCCCTGCAAAAGTTTTTTTGTTTAAAATTTGTGGGGTACATAATTATGTTTTTTAATTTTATGGTTCCTTAGCATGATCAGATCTAACCTACGTTCTCTTGTGGAGTTTTACAACAAACTTTTCATACCAAAACATTAATTTCTGTTTGTTGATTATAAAGGTTTCTTTTGTTTGATTGGAACTTTCGATAAAAAGTAAAAATATCTTCTGTTTGGCATATTTCTTTCTGGAAATGTTTCTCTAACGATCCCATTTTTTTGGCAATTGGGGAGCATTCTACCCCATCACTTCTAAATGACACATTTTAAACAACGAAATAAATAAACTGTTGCCTTATGATTTACTAGCTGTCACTAAAACATCATGACGGATACACATGTTATCTTTTTTTTTTTTTGTCATAGCATCTCCCGATAATTTGTAAAAAAAATGCGATTTTAAATTCCATGGCTGCCTGCGTCCAGTTGGAAAAATAAAATTTAACGGGAAAAAACTCCGCTATTTTTTATTTTTGGAAAAAATTTTAAAAAACTAATTATATAGAAAATTACAAATTCTCTTTCAGATTAACCGTAACAAATACGGGTGTCGCATTTAAAAAAGTATATTTTGTGAATAACTTGTACATCCTTGTTTTTTTATAAATTAAATTTTTTAGCCTAAATGTACACAACTTTTCTATTTAATCCCAACTTGTATTCTTTAAAAAAAAGTTAGAACGACTTAATTTTAACGGTGTATATATATATATATATATATATATATATATATATATATATATATATATATATATATATATATATATATATATATATATATATATATATATATATATATATAAATTTAAAAAAATTTTAATATTTATATTTCATAAAAAAAATTTTTAAATTTTTTTAAATTTTTAAAATAAAATAATTTTAAAAATTTTGTTAAAAAAAAAAAATTTAATTTAAATTAAAAAATTTAAAAATTTTAATTTTTTAAATAATGCCTTTAAGAGGGTTCATGTTGATTTGAAAAATTTCAAATTTGAAGAATATTTATAAAAATAATTTACTAAGGTAACAGCCTTATTCGTATCTTTCCCCATTTGAAAAAATAAAAAAAAATTCCAGATTTTAACCCATAAAAAAAAGATTCCCTGGGTTCGATTTTTTTAATTTTAAAAGGTCGTAAATTGGGATTCGACCCTTTGGGTGGTCCGGACCGACCTTTTTTGGGGCCCCCCCCGCTCAAAAATAACAAATATGGCCCGGGACCTCATTGATACCCGTTTATTAAATCGTTTTCACCATTTAATAATAATTTTTTTGTTATTTCAGAAAAAAACAAAGAAGGGTTTTTTCAAAACCAGTCAAAAATAGCTTTTTTAGAAAATGAAAAAAATTTTTTTTTTTAGATTTAATTATTTTAAAAACGTTTTTTTGTGGTTTGTAAAAAAAAAAAAAATAAAAAATGTGATAAAGAAAATTAAAGGGTTTTTTAAATCATAATTGGTTTTTTTTGACAAGTGCTTTTTTCAGAAAATGAAAAGAACTTAAGAAACAAGATTTTTTTTTATAATAATTAAAGTTTAAATTAAAAAAATTTTTAGGGGTTTAAAAACAAAATTAACTTTATAAACTAACACTAAACTTTTTTTTTTTCTCGTCACACTCTGAATCTTCGGGATCAATTTGTTTAATTCAGCACCGTTTGATTTGTTGTAGGGCATCATAGAATCTGGATGTTTTTTTTTTTAAATGCTAAAATCTTAGGTTTTTATTTTTAAGGATTAATGGCTAAACGTTCTCGATATAATGAAAAGTTGAAGTTCATTCAAGGGGGTTTTTTTTTAAGTATGGTTTCTCCCAAAGGGCCATAAAATGTCCCTTATTTAAAAAAAAGTTGGTCTCCCAATTTATACATTCTTAACGATTTCAGTTTTTGGAAGGGTTTTTTTTAAAAAACGGGAAATTTTATGTTAAAAGTCTTTTTGGGTTTTTCCTTAACGATTAAAGGAACGGATTGCTCCTGCAAGCTGATGATAGATCCCAATGCTGGGAATTTCTATTTCAACTGCTTTTCGTTTAGAAATAACTGAAAAGTCTTGATCGGGGAGGAAAGTGGCCACTTGGAAAAATATAGTATATAAATAATTTTAAAAAAGTGGACTAATAAATAAAAAAAATGCTCATAAAAAATTTTTTATTTTGCCCGGGCAACCATCCTTATTAATCCCAAGTTTCAAAAAGGACGTCGAAATGTAAAAATTTTAAAAAAGTAAGAAGTTACTTCATTTTGCCCTTTTTTGCAATTTTTCATCATGGGTTACATTGTTCATATCATCTTTAAGATTATAGACGAAAAATGATCCAAAAAGTGACGGATCTAAACGTAAGTTGTCTCTAATAAAAAAAAATTTTCATAAACAAAAAAAAACCATTGCCTCTCCATTTCTAGCCTTTTCTTGCCATTTTAAATCATAAAAAAGCTTTTGCTTTTTTTTAAAGAAGTTCCTTTTTCCCTAGTAGGGGGATTCCTCATTTTTTTTCTGAGAGATTTTTTTAAAGAGAGGGTTGAAATGTATAATTTCGGCATTCAAATTTTTATTAAATTTTTTTAAAAAAAGTTTAATTTATAGCAAATTAATATGATAATCTTTAAAAAGATCTGCAATGCCCGAACACTTGGGTTTCAGGGGGGTAGAACGAGGGTTTCCTTAAGAATATGAGATTTGAGGTTTGAATGTTTAATGTGATCTTCAACTAAATTTTGCAACACAAGGTAAAGCATTGGGCCCCATTATGATTTTACCGCCCTTAAAGGTGATTTCGCTGTTTTTTTTTAGGGTTTCCTGTATCCTCTAAGGGGGCCCAAATTTTCCTTTAGAAAAAAAGGTTTTTAAAGGGCACCTTTTAACAATCATCTTTTTTACTGAA
This sequence comes from Listronotus oregonensis, assembly GCA_019359885.1. Classification (NCBI taxonomy): domain Eukaryota; kingdom Metazoa; phylum Arthropoda; class Insecta; order Coleoptera; family Curculionidae; genus Listronotus; species Listronotus oregonensis. The sequence continues at coordinate 26,454 of JAHBCN010012228.1, forward strand.
CTTTAAAGCATAAGAACTTGTGTTCAAAAAAAGGGTGTCAGTGGAAAATAAGAGCACGTTATTTCTTCAGGTTTTTTGGCCTTCTTTGCCATGCTTTAGATTTAAAGGGCCAAAAGATTGAATCTTGAAGTCTTTGTGGAATATGTAAAAATTTGAAAATTTCTTGCCTTTGCTCTCAGCACCCACTGGCATTTGTAAAAACAACCCAATTTTGAGGTTAGAAAGAATAAACAAGAAAAAAACGTGCAAAACTTCCCCAACCCCCAAAAATTTTTTTTTCGGAAAAAAAAATGATTGTAGGAGTCCTTTAATTTGTTTGACGAAAATCACTTTTTTTTACTTTTTTTTTCTATTTCTCAATGGGGCGCGTCCCTTTTTTAAAAGCAACTAATTTTAATTTAGCAAAAAAAAACAAGTCAAAACAAGTGGTTTTTCCGAACATCCATATTTATCATACGTAAAGGGGGGTTTTTTGCTCGAAATATTTATCCAGTAACACCACGATATTTTTTTAAAGTTGCCCCAAATAAAAGTGGACAAATTTGGGAAAAGCGGGGTTTTTCTAGAACCCTTCAAGTTTGTTATGCAGAACACTCTAATTAAATGTATATCTTATAAGTTCTTTTCTCAAATTAATTACATTTGATGATTTGAAGTAGGCAGCGTCAAAGTCATATGTGACTAAAAAATGCTTTTATTTGTTTTGTTCATCCAACCAACATTTTAATTCAAAAGAAATTGCATTTCATAAAAAAATATACCTTGTTAAAAAAAGTATCT
>JAHBCN010012229.1:0-27361 GCA_019359885.1 Listronotus oregonensis
AAATGTAAAGTTTTTTATAATGTGCTGTAGTGAATTTTTCCAGCTCTCAACTGGTATGTTAGTAATTACATTTTTTATCAAATTTATAACACTGGGACTTAAAGTAGGTGTAACATTTTCTGCTCTGATCTTTGATTTTACTTGGTTCCACGAATGCTCTATGGGTTAAACAGTGATACGAAGGAAGCCGTGACAGTATGCCCAGCCTGTTCCAAATTATCACATACATATTGTTTTTAATTGCATATGAATTTAGGACTTTTAAAAGATGCGTTTTTGTAACTGAATTTAAAATAAATATCATTTTCTAACAAATATTCCTGGATTTCAGTTTTTGAACTTAATGAAGCTGGTGCTTTGTGTAGCAGACGGCTGTGGTAGCTTGCGTTATCCATGACAATAATACTGTTGTTTGGAATATTTTTTAAAAGATAATTTAAAACCAGTTTTAAAAAGTCCTGCACTTGTATCCTCATAATAATTCAAGCTAGAATCCTTAATATTCTTTGCAGACAACAGCAAGCAGTTTGGGACAAATCCGTCTTCTGAACCAGCGTGTATTATGGTAATGGTTTTCCTTTATTTGAAGATGCTTTCGTCTGACATTTTTGGGACTGGAATCAACCCATCCTTTGGATACTGTGTCATGTGTATCGAACCATGTTTCATCAAGGTAAATTATGGATCTGTTTTCTTACCTACACCCTTTTAATTTCTTGAAGGTAATTAAATCTCTAAGTGCGTAATTTATGCGATTCTTACTACTTGTCTTTTGTCTATTTTGCGGTATTTAAATCCCAATTTACAAACTCTATGGAGGGTGGCACGGCTAGTATTTATATTGGTTTCGTCTTCATCTAGCTTTTTTTTCAGTTTATCCAAAGTAGTAATAACTTCACTTTCATAAGGACAATATATTTTCCTTCTTATTAGGTCCTATTGTCTATACGGTGAGATTGAAAATCACTACGTTTTTTTCTTTTGTTCAATTCTTCACTAATAATGATATCCCTTATCGATGATATTGGAGTTTTTGTAAGTAGACAGGTTTCTTTTAAAGCTTCTTGTTTAATTAGACCTCTACTGATTAAAGTTTCATACACATTTTTCACAACCTGTTTTGCATCTAATGACAAATGATTTCGACGCGCCATAGTTATATTCTAGTAAAACTACTTTTTAGAAACGCACATTAAAAATTTTTATTTTACACTGCCACTAAAATATTAGCCAAAATACTTATATGCTCAATGGTTAATACTCAAGAAATACCTGTCCCATCCCTGCCCTTATGAACAAATGGGTTTACCCAATAACAATGGGTAATAAAATCGTTAAAGGTTTATTGGGGTATGCTTCGTCAAAAGCCATAACGATATACTTTGAGACAGACTATACTACGGAACGCCAGAATCGTCGATTTAGGTTTTTTGCCACTAAAGTTATAGCCCCTAAGTAGTTCGATGAGCTGGTAAGACCCATCGGGATAGATTCAGTTTATCGCCTAATAGGGTCATTTGCCTTATTTTGTTTTGCTTCATCTTACTTTATTTACATGACTTAGGCTTTCGTCAGACGTCTATTCCGGTTATAATGTCCTTAACGGACATCAATATTTATATCCGTATATGTTAAGCTTATACTGCTTGGTAATATTAATATAACGTAAATACGTAAAACAAGTCCGGGTATTCCCCACCCTTTGTAAATTTTTGCATCGCAACCGTCAATTTTCGTCGTAATAACCGAAGAAATGCTATCAATAGACAGTATAACATTGTCACTATAGCCGGATTTGTCGTTACAAGCAAAGTCGTTATATCTGGTTATAAGGGTGTTTTAAATTCGACTCTCACCATGGGGATCTCAGAAACGGCAAGAGATACGAGAAAGTTTCAATTTGGGGCAAAGTTGCGTATAGTGAAGCCGAATAATACACCGTTGAAAAATTAAAGTTATCTTTTGTACTTTTGGAAATATGGCGAAAAAAACTGAAATGTGCGATTTTCGTTTTTATTTTTTTACGAGTTTATTGCAAAGAGTAGAACAAATCTAAAAATACATTTTTATTAAAACATATGACACTGCATTTATTGGCGAAGTCAAAAATTTCTTACGACGTTTCGTTTTCGCTAAACCATCCTCAGCTTTATTTTTATATACGGCCTTCGATTGTGTATTGCATTTTTTAAAACAGTTTTAATTTCAATTACAATGATGTATAACACTTGATATTTTTCTGTTAAATAAACATATTTTCCAGAGAGACAATGAGTTATATAAGGGACTGATAATTCCTTATAGAGGCGTTCCATATTTTTGTAATTGGGATAATAAGGGGTTCAAAAAAATTTAATAAAAATCCAGGGCCGTCTTTTAAAAAAATAAACTTGATGTTTTAACGAAAAAGAAACGTCTAAAGAAATTTTAAACTTTACCAATTCATAAAGCGCAAAAAGTTTCACTAGGAATGTTTTCTTAAAACTTAAAAAAAAACTAGTAAAATAATAAAAAGTTTTTTAGCCATATTTCCGAAAGTACAAAAGATAACTTCAATTTTTCAACGGTGTATTATTGGGCTCCCCAATACGCAACTTTGTACCAATTTAAACTTCTTTTTATATCTTACCGTTTCCGAGACCATAATAGTTAAAACAACTTGCATTAAAATTGTTTTATTCATGGTTCTAAGTAGGTTGATTAAAAGTCGTCGTTACACCTCCAGATTGTCGTTATAAACGGATTTCACTGTAGCTACTATATAGTAAAAAATTATAAACTAGGTATATAAGGCACCGGCCATGCCCCCATAACCATTTCACAAAATTTGTATTTTTGACATCCACAAGATTGCGTATTCGAGAAAAACGGCATTAGGAATTTTCCTAAAACGGCGAACACACTGTCACGGCAATACTAAATGGAAGGTTGATTTCCCTTTGGTCTTCGGGAATAACATTTAATTTTTTTCCATTAAAAATTTTTTACAATTTGTAGTACTACCCCTAACTAGACAAAATAGTCGCTCGCGGTTACAAAGGTGCAGAGGACAGTAAAAATGAAACAGAATAGTATTCAGTAATAACCTACAGCTGGCTAGGAATAAGTTGCCTTAGAAATAAATTAATTAATTAAACAGATTGATATCTAGACTCACTAACGAGTGAACTACATAGTGGCTTAAAACATTATTTTTGTTTCTGCCAAACCCTCCATCCCAATGACGATAAATTATAATCAAACACCTAACGTAGTTACTTAAGAGTGCATTTACGCTACACCTTAGGTGTCGAGCGAAAGGACGCGGAAACGGTGGGCGGAGACTAACAAACTTCCTATAGACCTATATCTATTCTTTCAGTTGTTTGCAAAGTAAGGGAAAAATTCATTAATTTCTAAATCTTAAAGTATCTGGAAAAACATAAGATCTTACATGATAGACAATATGGATTCCGTCACAGTAGATCCACAGCTGATCTTCTTTGCTTTGTCTCACATAACTGGAACAAGTCCCTTGAGTTTCTTGGTAAATCCCAGATCGTTGCTCTTAACATATCCAAAGCTTTCGATCAGGTCTGGCATGATGGACTTCTTAATAAACTTCCTTCTTACGGTCTTCCACCCTAAGCTTTGCTCTTAGCTTTCCAGTTTCCTTTCTAATCGACGTATATCGGTTAGTGTAGATGGTCATTCCTCCAGCTTCTACCAAACTAATGCTGGGAGTGCCCCAGGCTCAGTGCTGGCACCCACACTGTTTTCTACATTAACGATTTTCTCTCTTCCACAATCAATCCCATTCATAGTTTTGCTGACGATAGTACCCTCCACTCTAGTATTCAATTTCTTAAGACACCATTTAATTCTGATTTGGAAAACAAGCGAAGGCAATGCAGATATCACTTTCACAAGACCTTAAACTTATCTTGAATTGGGGCGGCAAAAATCTTGTTCAGTTTAATGTCTTGAAAACACAGTCATGTTCGCTGTCGCGAAAAAAGTCTGAGTATAACCTCAACTGGCACAAACACATTTCATCCATAGCCTCTGCAGCTTGGATTCCTCTTCCGAGCAAGAAAATATTTCTCTTCTTCCAATCTGTACACTCTGTATGTATCCCAAATCAAACCCGCATTAGAATATTGTTCTCATGTCTGGGGAATGGCGTCCCTTACAACACTTAGCATTCTGGACTCCATTCAAAGAAGAGCCGTTCGTCTTATTAATGACGCTCACAGAAAGGTTTTCTCTTCTTGCCCACCGTCGAGCTGTAGGGGATCTGTCGCTCTTCTATAGGTATTTTCACGGCTTCTGCTCAGAGGAATTGGCCAGTATAATTTCTTCTCTGGCAGCTCCCAACAGAGCAACACGTAGTGCAACTTTTATGCATCCTTTTACAGTTCAGTTAGAGAGGCCCCGAACTTCCCGCTTTCTTTGTTCCTTCATTCCTAGAGTGTCAAGACTATGGAACCTGGTGCCCGCAGAAGTTTTTCCTGCTCCTCCCAATCTCCAAATATTTAAGTCCCGTGTGAACAAACTCCCTCTCACTACACTGAAGACACCCACGGTACGTTGGTACTTAGGCATCAGCCTTCGTGGATGTCCCAAGATAAAAAAAAAAATGTATTCGTCTATGTATGAAATTTGTTAAAAAAAAATATTTCATTTGGTTACTAGATGGGTGAAGGTCGACCTTTCTTCGGATCCTCCACTAAAGGGTGTTCTAAAAGTAGAACATTTCCTTTATTGTTTTTAGTATAATAGTTCAGCGCATGTTTTTACCCAAAGTGAAAAAATTTGAGTGAAAATGTAGGGAATTTTTTAAGTAACACAATAAACAATAATTTAACTTTAATAAAAACACGTTTTTAGCTAAAATTAATAAAAAACTACTTGCTTTTATAACAAATTTTACAAAATGATAAGTCCCAGTAAAAACTAGTGAAGCTCGAATTTTGTTTGGGAGTTGCGCAGATCAAAAACAGCATAGAAAAAAAAAATACATATAAACTTTAAAACTACGATTAAATAAAAAACCAAATTTATTTTAGTTATATTAATTTAAAAAAATTTACCCATTTTGAATTAATTATATAAATAAACAATAAAATTTAGTTTTATACTTATAGTGACTTTTATACCTCCTTCCTATTTACTTTTGCTTTTTAATCCAGCATATCTTTTGTTTGCATGGAAATTTATAAATAAATATTTAATAATGGTATACTTGCCATTTAAAATTATATTAGAAACTGAACAATTTTCCCTTCCAGCTACATCAGTATAAATGACAAACTGTCTTTCCTGAGACAGCATGAAAGACCAACTCTGGGATATGGTAGAAAAAAACCGAAGTTTAGAAAAATATTTCCTTGACGAATATGTGAAACCTTTTGGTCATAAAGTTCTTCGCCCCACCATGCCATTATCAATATAATCCAATCGAAATGGTTTGGTCAGAGGTGCAAGAGAAATGACCAATATATTTCTGCATTAAAAGGAACCTCTTCTGAAGTGTTGGCAACGTGGGATAAGGTACCGCTGAGCATTGGCAGAACTACATTTGGCACGCCCAAAAGATCCTAGAAGCTTGGAAGTAATCAGAATATGCGATGCAGATCAGATATAAACCCGTCATAGTGACTGATTCGGATGACGAAGATAGAGCGACGATCTGTTATCTGACCTTGACGATCTTTTGATTTATATTATGTAATATTTTATTTAAAAATTGTTTATTTATTTATTTAAATTTAGTTTAATTACTTTTGCCACATTAAGTTTCCTATTGTTACCATTGGTTTATATTGCATTGTATTGCAATCAACAACCTTTGGAAGATCCTTTTGCCCTTGTTAATGATAGTTCTTTAAAGCTTTTGTCCCATTTTAGTCCATTTTTTTTTTAAATATCGCTCCTTCACTTACTTTTGTTGGGGCAGCTGTCCTTTCCACCAAATTTTGAAGGTTCCAGGTAATTCCTGCAGCTTCTTGTTGTTTCTCTAGCTCAAAAAATGCCAATAAATTTGGAATGATGAGCTGTTTGCATTTTAAAATATTGTTAAGAAAACATTTTTTGTACACTTTTTTATAAATAAATCAGATTTTATATTGTTAAAAAAAAATAGTTTTTCCTAAAAGTATGGAAAATAGAGCCTTTACAGTTTATAAAAAAAAATCCAAATTGTAAAGAAATATATTTGTAAAAAAATATAAATAAAATATTTATAAAATCATTTGTCAGATCCATCTCCAACGGGTTCGGAGCGAAAAGTTCTTACGTTGTGAACAAATGCGCAAATTGAATATACAAATCGAACGCACCTTTGGTATGTCAATTGTTAACAGCTAAGAAATACGTTTTTTTGGGCTTTTTGACATAACTGCATATCCGAAAAAATTCAAGTATATAATTCTTTTAAATGTAAAACATGCCATCTGTTGTAATTGTAATTTGGTCAGCCTTTATTATTATTTGGTTAAATAAAAATTTTACACCAAATACTGTAGAATTCACCTGAAGACGGCTGAGGATACTCACCAGTTAAAACGTTGTGAATTAAGACAATAAAAGTCCAAAAAACAACTTTATTTTAGTTACCTGATGTTTTAAGTGTTTAAGTTATATTTCTTGTATTTGTTTTATTGTTATCTAATGGACATTAAAATGTAGAAACAATTTATTTTTATTTTTAAACACTTTGTGACAACCTGAAAAACTTAAGAAACTCCTGCAAATTCAGGTTAGATATATACGTCTTTGACAGTGATCGAATATAGCCTGGAATATTGCAAGGAACGGAATTTTGAAAAGGTCTCTTATGAATATTTCATATTGTATCCAGAAGTACGTGTAATAACATCCTGACTTTACAAAACTTAGTTTAAGGAGGGTAAGCAAAAACTAACGGGAAAAGACTTAAAAATCATTTTCAAGAAAAGCCAGAAAATGTGTTAAAGATAAATATTTTAACAATTTGCTTTTTTAAAATAAAAGCTCGCTTGCACGTTCCAAACTTTTTAGATGATACCTATGTTTTTATATTTTGTATTGCAGTTGGTAAGACATTTTTTAAATATACCAAGTAAATAGAAGGATAAACAGTCCTTGTCATTAACTTTATTTTAATAATTTTTGCTAATTTGCTTCTCTGAAGTACTTTAACAACAAATATCTAATATTATTTACCCAGTAGTTTATTATTCGTATGTTTTTTTGTTAAAACAGTCCATATGCGAATATCTAATATTTTAGTCAGAAGGTAAGTACTTATTCAACTGTGATTTACAGAATTATTTAGTTGATAATAACCAATACCTAGATTTCGATAAATAAATAAACTTTCTTTATTTAACCAAGTTTACAAAGGATTACATTGCTGGGCTGCACGATACTGAAATTATTAGAAAAATTGCTTAATGGAAAAACAAAAACCTACTTGCAATTATGTTGTCCGCTGTGAGCTGAAAAACAACATAGCCAGGGGTTCTAGACGTCCCCGAAGTACTATAGAATACCAAGATTGGCTGCTTAGACTTTTGGCCTTGAGGAGTCCTTTTCTATAACTAGCTATTACCAATTAGGGGTTAACTTACTTTACTTTACTTTTTTGTGTCCGGAGTGCTTTATAGCTTTTCGGCCCAGTATTGAGCCACCTCCAATGCTTGAGGTCTCTAGAACGCCATAGAATCGTCCAAGGAACAATTTGCAGGACAGTCAGTACGCTCGAAGAGATGGTCCATCGTCTGCACCGCACCACATTAGCACTTGTCGTCAGTTTCTGGAATGAGGTTTCACTTAATTAGGTTGATTTTTACTAGGGCGACTCCAGTTCTAATACGGTTTAGCATTCTCCACGTCTTCCATTTACATGCAGTACCATTTGGCGCTTCTTCTGACAAAGGATAGCTGGTGGGCGGCTCATCTAAAACGTTGTCGAGGATTTCAGTCTGTGAGACCCACTGGAAATTCCGAAAAGGGGTTTCCTTAATCTTTTCACCAAATTCGTGTGCTTCCCTACGTAATTCAGGGCTACTAAAACCCTCTGCTCTATACAGCTTTTCCACAGGCGTAGGCTTCATACAGCCTGATACCGGTCTGCACGTTTCGTTGAGGCTAATATCCACTTTCTTAGCATGCGCCTATCTTAACCATACAGGCCATGCGAATTCTGCGGTAGACAAGCAGAGTGCTTGGGCAGTTGTCCTAAGAACGGTGGGCTTTGCACCCCATTTGCTGTTTGAGAGCTTCCTTAAAATGTTATTTCTTGCAGATACTTTTGGTGGGCTTTGTCGCAATGGTGTTTTTATGTCAGCGATCTGTCTAGAGTAACCCCTATGTATGTGGGCTTGTCGGTATGTTCGAGAATGGTGTCGTTTCAAGCGACGTGCAGCTTTCTGTGAGCCAGGCGTGTATGGAGGTGAAATGCGCTAACCTGAGTTTTTGATGGGTTTGGCTTAAGTGAGTTTTCTTTGTAGTATTCAGACATTGTTTTTAAGGTGTTTTCCAGCTTTTCCTCCACCTGCGAAAATGTTCTTCCTTGCGCTGTAATTGCTAGGTCGTCTGCATAAGAAAATGTTTAGTGTAACAGGGTTTTGGCTGGTCGTTCGTATACACATTAAAAAGATTAGGGCTAGCACACTTCCTAGCCAGAACCATTTTTCTGGTTCCATAGCTTTTTACCCTCAAGGGTTACATGAATTGCCTGTTTTTCAGCAGTGATTCTATTTTTTTTGTAAGTTGATAGTCCCTTGTCACTTCATAGGTTTTTAACGGGAAAGCTTGGTGTTTACTGTGTCGTTAGCTGCACTTAAGCCCACTAAAGCCAGACCAGTAATCTGTTTGTTCTCGAAACCTTCTTCTTTTTGCTTGGTAAGGGCTAAAATCTGGTTGGTGCAGGTTTCCCTGGTCAAAAACCGGCTTGTTGTGGTATTATCCTTTTATCCACAGTGTCTCCAATTCGATGTAGGATCAGCCTTTTGTAAAGTTTGGTAACATAAAGCAATATAGGCCGTAGCTTTTGGGAGTCTGGGTCCTTTACCAGGCTTCCACTTGGTTTCCACATCTTAGAGTTTTGAATGTTTCACGGCAGTTGTTAGGGGTTTTAGAATCCAAGTATTAGTATCAATGCCGAAGTTTTTGATTTTTCCACACAAATCATGACTCACTCTGTGCCATTTTTATAATGTTTACCCCTTTGTTTACCTCTTGCATGGAAAGGAGTTGTGAAATTGTTTATTTCTGTTTCAGCGTTTTGTTGCAGTTTAACTTTTTGGCATTTATTGGTAGGCTTGCCATTAAGAAGGGAAAGTTGGTGGGCAACTTGTTTGGGTGTTACTTCTGCGGGCTTAGTCGATTTTGGTTCACCATCGAGCTTTTTAATTAGGTTCCATGCTATTTTGCTGCTGTGTGACATATCCATTCTTTCCAGGTTTCACCAATTTTTTGCCGTGTTTCGCTCAGCGCTGTCATCAAGGTTGTACCACATTCGATTGTTTCTTCACTGAATGGATCCCTCAGGTAGAGGTTTTCGTATTGAAAGATATCCTTATTTCTTTAGAGTCCTGGATAATTTTCCACCAGCCTCTTGGAATATGTCGTTTTGACACTTTCTGTAGTATTTCTATAAAACGTGGATAGTTTTCAGGAAAAGGGTCAATGTTTAAATTTCTTTATCGAGTTTTTGGGAAAATCTGGCCAGCTGGCTTTTTAAAGTTTAATCTTTTCCTAAGGTTTATTCTTGTACTTTTACTGCCGAAAAAACTTGGTACTGATAGGCCTATGTTGTGTTTTTGGTATGGCTTCGTGCCCCACTTTTAATGCAGCAGTCATGGATATTGCTGCTAACTAAACAATTATCAGGATTATAACCTCGTTTCCAGATTTTGCTGGCAAAGGAGCACGGAAAGCTATAGGCATAGAAGGAGAGTTATTTGCATCCATCCACTCTTCCAGCAGTTGTCCGTTGGGTTCCGGTTTACTGTAGCCCCATGTAGTACTGAGGCAATTAAAATCACCTATGATAATTGCAGTTTTCTGCTTCAAAGTTATTCGGCATTGCAAGTTTAGGTCTTTGCTTGGTGGTTTATAGACTGATGTCACTGTATAGGGTCCGCATTCGCGGTTAGAATCTCGATATCGTCCGTCACCGTTCTGCCGGAGGATGTTATGGTAATATTAGGTTTAATGAAGTTACTGCCATATTTTCTATGAGGTGCCTCAACAGCTAGGCGCATGCACGTTCTGCGTTCTTGTGAGTACGTCCATTTGTGGGTTTGGCAAAGTTGTGAGAGAAGATCCTGTTTGTTCTTTGTTATTCCTTTAACATTCAGGGTAGCGATCGTCGGAGTCGGCTCTGAAAAGAGCCTATTGTTTGATGCTGTTTGCATTGAACTCCGGTGGTGGAGGTGGTAGGGGTTAAATAAACACAGAAGATATATTGGGATACATTTCACCAAATGCGAACAACTTCTTTCGTACCACTCTCATTTAGTACTGCCCCTAACTAGCCAGCAAAGTCGCCAGTTTTCACTGACCTTCATATGGACCGCAAAGGGTATCAAATGCGCAGTTTAAAGTTAGATTTTATGGACAAGAAATGTGTCCGTGCGCTGTGGCGGTAGAGCAGCATTTTAAAGGCTAAGGTTTGAAAACATGCGCAGAACGGACTAAAGACCGATTTTATTTAAACATTTGTTGTCGAAGGTCGTTGTCCAGTTCCGTACTTTATTTTGTCTAAATACAGGAATTTATAATAATTGATACTGTACCTAAAGTCCAAAATTTCTGTCAGTGACTCATTTAATACCGGCCACCCAACCGACGAAGCGGCTGAATAAAAATCTAACACTAGTAAATTATTTTTAAGCCTATGATATACTTTTCCGCTCAAATAACAGTGAACCGGCCAAAAGTTTCATGGCCACGTTGTCATAATTCGCGAGAATGAGTTACCAGCCAGCGATCGACAATAAATGTGGCAACACACGTCCCTTAGTTTACAACTTGAACAAACTCGAAAATAAGCGTATCGACAGGGTTTTCGTGCTGTTCGATGATGTTATTTAGTTATTATTGATTATGGACAGATTTTGTAAGTTTAAATTTTAATTGCTATAAAGGGTATTTTCTAAATATTGTAAATTTTTAGTTTTCGTAGTATATGTATATTGTTTTGTGCCAATTTTATTATAGTTTATCTTATTAAGTGGATATAATTGTATATAAAGATTTAGTGTTGTTAAGTGCTTTTAATTCAGTAAACTATGAATATTAACCAACCTTCAACTAGTAATTCGCCTACCAAAAAACTCAGGTAACGTTAAAAGAACGAATAATGGTTAAACATGTTTACCATGGGATTTGGGAATGAAATCCTTAACTGTCCACTTTGCATGCTGCAGATATATGTGTAACTTTAACAAAAGTTTTTTTGCGTACGGTATTCAGAGTTTTAAAAGGTAAATAAACAATATTAGTAATTATTCGGATAACTGGAAAATTCGTTTTTTTTTTCGATATTTTTTGCACACTCCCTAATTTCCGATTGTTAAACATGAATCAGAAGTTGTTTTTTTGGCCGCCTTTTATAGTATTTCAAAAGAATAATAATTAAATCTTTTAATTACATTTTACGACATATTTCTTTATATTCTGTCATTTGCACGAAAACCTATTTAAAAAAGTATTTTAGTAGTAGTAAATAGTAGGTAAAAGTTTTAAGTCCGAATTCAACTCGAAATTTTAAAAAAATTTTTAAACTTTGGTTGAATAGTTTTTTTTAGCGGGAATGGGGACCCCCCCCCAGTTTCCAAAAATTTAAAAATTTGGGTAAAAAGGGGGTTTTATTATTCTCAAGCTGAAATTTCGGTTTTTTTTGGCCTTTTTTAGCCCTTTTTGTTGGATAAAATTTTTGTTTTTTTGTTTGGGAAGTCGGGGGTTTAAGTGGTTAAGGGATTTTTCTTTCTGTTTTTACTTTTTTTTTTGAAAATTATTTTTCTTACAAAAAAAAAATCAAAAAGGTTAAATAAAATTTAAATTTTTTTAAAAACCCTTAAAATTTTTAAACTCAAATTTTGTTCTATACCCTAAAATAGGGGGTGAAAAAATTTGGAAAAAATTAAAAATTTATATTAATCCGAATAATAACAAAAAATTTAAGGCGTTACTAATTTAAAGGGTTGATGAAAATGTAAGAAAATAACTTTTGTTTGTAAAAAATTTTATGTTTGAAAAATTTTTATCATTTATTTTCTGAAATGCACCACACATGGAATTGACCCCACTACAACCCGGGGCACTTAAAGCGAGCGAGGGTCATTGACGAAATTTTGGATTTTAAGGTAAGGTCATTTTGATTTCTTTAAAATTATATTTTTAAATAATGGTGTATGTTATTAATTACTTTATTAAACCAAATAGTTGTGATTTTTATTTAAGTTTAATTTAGGAGCTTATTTGTGGTATTTTTTATTTGTAATATTATTAACGTTTAAATCTAAAGTAATATTTTGTTTATTATTGTCTATATCATGTCAAACATACCAGAATAGTTTTTGGTTATTTATTGCCCAAATAAACTTATCTAAAGGAATAACTTAAAACCGTCTTATGAATAGAACTCTATCAAGTCTTAAGTTTTTATTTCTTGTTTAGGTCAGAATTATTAATGTATGCTTTAAAACAACTTTAAAAGAGATGTTAAAAGTAACAAAATTTTATTTTCGTTTAAAGAATACTTAAAATATATATTACCTGGTTAAAAAAAAATCATGGTTACTGACGTTTTAGCAGTGAAAGACATTGATTTGTTTAGGTGTTGTTCTCAAACGAAAATGAACATATTATTCATTGTCAGCTCCTTAAATTCCTTTTGTTTTACTAAATGTTACAGCTAGGGAAAGCCAAAAATTTTTATACTGGTTCCCAACTGATGCTATGTAGTTAATAATAATAAAAAATGCGAAGGCGACTGAATATGAATCTTGTGGCTTACCTAAGAATTAACCTTTTATTTTATCAATACATATTTTTGTAACACAATCATAATTAAAAAAAAACTATAATTGTTTGTTTCCGATTAAAAAAATCTGAACAAGAAATGTATTGCATTGATCTAAAAAGCCAATAACCATGGTTACAATATAAAACGTATTGCCTTGGAGCATATACCTACTAGAGCTCAACAATTAGGACAGGTGTGCCTTCTACTATATTTCGCTCCTCATTTTTAAAAATGCTTTAATATTTTAAAAATGGCAATTAATTGGAGTTGTTACTTTTGCCTGCATTTTGCTTGAGATACATCTTATTTTCAAAAATTTAAACTTGTGCTTTTAGCAATTAGAGATCCTTAATAAAATGTTTTTTAATTACAATAACCCTTTTTAAGATAAAAGGGTAAGTCAAATATAAAAACGCCTTTTGCATAAAAAGCAGAAGAGATAGGTAAGCAAACCCTAATATGGTTTTTAAAAGGGAAAATTTTGTTCCCGTCAAAATAGGGCACCCAAAAACAGGGGTTCCCTTTAACTTAAAAAAGTTATTTAATAAAATGTTGTCCAAACTTTAAGGCATTTTTTCAACACTCTGTATAATATTAAAAGGGAAAACTTTTATGTGTAGTTAACTTAAACTTGGCCAAACAATAATTTAATTAAAAACAGCTCGTTATATGTTACAGGGGGTAAACGATTTTTTTAAAATTTTGGGCTGTATTTTTAAACAACAGAAACAGTCAGTTTAAGGTATGGGAAATATAACAAAAACTTACCCTAATTTGGTCTATAGTATCTAAAAATTTATAAAAATATGGGGTGTTCTATAAGAAAAAATATAACTTTGACATGTACTTTTTTTAGGTCACCCCGTATATTTCAAAATAATTTTGAAATATGCTCCTCATGGACCCACATATGACCGTACTAAAAGTTTTTACCCAACTCTCAAATGGGGTGGGCCACCCTGTATACACTGTGTCCCAAATTGGGCCTACATGTATTGGTAACTCGGGAACCATTAGAGCTACAGTGTTGGTTAAATTAGGAAAGTTTTAGACAATTTAATTGCAAAATTAAATCTGCTTTCAGATTTTATTTATCTTTTTTGGTTTTTGAGATAATTAGAAAATCAAAGTGGTGCATTTTTAACTTTTCCTGTAGCTCGCAAACTACCAATTTTACGGTTTTAAGATTACTACATTATTAGAACACTTTTTTAAGAAATTTAATTTAAGTAAAAATATTTTTCTAACTTTATTTGTTTTTGAGATATTTACCCAAACTTTGGATTTTCACGGGCTCCTATTATTTTTTCATTTTTGAAAAGAGCTCTTCAAGGGGCTTTTCATTGATGTATCACCAGTCTAGGTTTTAGATTGCTTAACCTCTAAAAAGAAAATTTTTGTTTATTTTGATAGTAGGCTTAGACTAGACTGCGTAAGGCCCCGTTTCATAAAAAACAAATGATAGCATCCAGTGGCATCAACCTAACCATGAAAATTTTAAAATTCTTAGTGATGAACTTGTTACCCTATGGAACTTTTGTAGAGCGAAATTCAAAACTTATACAAAAAAAATAATGCATTTTGCAAAAATTAATACTTCCTAATATTACCTTAAACTGATAATAATTAAACACAACTGTAAAACAAAAATGTATCAGTAAACAAGAAAATTGAATCACAGTACATGTCTTCCTCCATTTTCCACACATTTCTCGCATTTTTCCAACACCTTGCGGCTTACTCGGCGTAACGTGTTTCGGTTGATGGGAGCAAACACATCCCGTACCCGTACATTTTTTGCGTGTCCCCATAGGTAAAAATCAGGGGGTGTGATGTCCGGTAATTGCTTGGCCAGATAAGCAATTAGCCCATTATTAGAATTATGTTGTCATTTAAGGTATTTCTAAGGACCTCCATCACCTCCCTGGTACTGTGCGCTGGACATCCGTCTTGCTGGAACCACAAATTATTCATTTCATTTGGCGGAACTGTATTTCTAATGGCCGGAAAATCTGTTCTTGCAGGAGTAGCAAATACCTATCTCCATTCAGAGTTTCTTCAAAAATAAATGGTCCAATTAAACGGTTGTCTAAAACAGAAAAATAAATGTTTTATCTAATTGTGAGACGTAAATTAAAGATGCATTTTAAATTACCTATGATGCCACACCGGACATTAAAGCCAAACTTTGTTTGTAGCCGTCTTTCTTCTAAATTATGTGGATTTTCTGTATCCCAGTAGTGATAATTGTGCCTATTAAAAATTCCACAATTTGTAAACCGGGTTTCGCCTGTCCAGAGAACCTTGGATTGGAAAATGGGTATCTGTTGACATTTAGTAATAAATCATTGACTAAAGGTGATTCGTCTATTGAAATCATTCCCCTGAAGACCCTGGACAATAGACCGATGCACAGATGACTTAGGAATTGTTGTCTGTTCTTCCACTTTTCTAACCGATGTTGTGGGATCATCTCTAACGTTTTCCATTATAATAGCCACTTTTGTGTTAGAGTTTACCAATTTACATGTCTCAAGAAATTAAGCTTGCACAAATCAAACTCTTAAATCTTAGAGTGTTTGACATGTTTAAAAAAAATAGGCTGTTATTTTTTTTCGGTTCATTTTATTTTTGTGGTTTATCGTTCCTATATAAAATGGTTTATGTATTTAACTAGGTAGTATAATAAGTTAAACTACTTATAAGCCTATCATTCAGAAGTGCCTTGCAGAGCAATTTTTGGTTTGTTAAACTATTTATTAGGGATTTTAAATTTGCTTTTAATACGTTTATTTTTCGCAAGAAAATTTATGTTGTTTCTGCAAGTATTTCTATTTACCTAGCAAACTATAGTCATACGAATCTCAGAAGTTTACCTAAGAATTGGTTTAGGCTAATCTAGTTTTTGTATTGTTTGATGTTAGTTCTTATTATAATAAATTGTTTTAAACCACTGTGAGTACTATATATTTTTGAAAAATTAAATTTAAACCGTTTAAATTCTATCAGAACAATAGCGGCTAATAACTGCCGTATAGGTGGCCAAGAATTATCTTGAAGGGCCAATAACTATGATATTTGGAAAAGTTATCTATTTATTAAATATTTGCAAAATAAATCAATTCTATCCAGTTACAAATAAACAATACTTAAAGTATAATATTTAGGCATTTATTTGACCTATAAACTTTATTTATTTAAACATTGAATGAATTTTAACACATTTTTATGTAAGTAAAATTCTTAAGAGGCCAACTACTATATGTCTTACCCTAGCTTACTAGCAATATTCTTTAAAAAATATACTACTCCTATTTGGGACATACTGTGTATCCAAAAAAAAACTACACATACGACATATACTATTTTACTAAGTCAGATATATAACCATTTTTGTGCATTTCGTAGGAAAAAATATCATAATTTAAAGTGCAGAAAATTTTAAATCCTAACAACACTTCATATGTCAAGATCAAGCTTTGTACAATATGTAGCAGCTTAACATGTACAAATTGCTGCTCTATCTCTGGCTTTTGATTTATATACATTATTCCATGTACTAGTTGAGCTTTATTTGTGTTCTTCAACAACAAAACCCTGTTGCAGTTTTATAAGAAAATTAAAGTTATAAAATGCTGTGAGTTAGTTTTAGTTTCTGGTGATACATGTGATTTTTTTAATGAACAGATATTACGACTTTAGAACGCTAACTCATTTAAGAAGACGTTTAGAATTTTTATACTAACTTTTTTTATCTTGGGGCAGTTCAGTCAAAATCAGAAATTTCTAGACGGTATGTTTTTAGAATGCTTTGAATGACTATATATATATATATATATATATATATATATATATATATATATATATATATATATATATATATATATATATATATATATATATATTTATATATAAAAAAGTGATTCACGTTGAGTGTCCTATTAAAAGTTCGGGGGGAACCAAAAAAAAAATTTTTTAAAAATTGCCGCCATAACGGTAATAAGCTACATTTTAAAAATATTTTGGCAAGTGCAGCATTGCAGATCTAAAAAAAACCAACCCGGTAACATTTTAATTTTAAATAGAACACCTGTTTTTATTATATATTGGGATTCTACACAAAATTCTAGTAAGTTTTATTAACATCTTCCTATACCTATATCTTACCTTTTAAGAAAATAATTATTCCCTTTAGAAATACCAGGGTAAAAAGGTTAATATTTACGTGCCTAACCGAGCTGGGTACAAGAATTTTGGGTTAGACAACGATGTATTTATGAGATCTACATGCTATTATAGCCAAATATTTAAATTTCCCCCAAAAAAAATTGTTTTTTTACCAATAATAAATAATGATTAAAACATTTTTTTAATCACATATGTTTTTTATCCCATTTTTGAATAGACCAATAATTTATAAAAATGTCTATACATCTTTCCATACCCATCTCCACCGTTTTTTAAATATAGAAAATTTTTAAATTTTTTTAAAACATTTATTCTATTAATAAAAAAATATATTAAAAATTTTTTAAAACCTTTTTTATTGGGGTCAAATAGTTGTCAGAGAAATTTTAAAATCCCAAACTTCATAGCCATAAATTATAAATTGTAAATTAACCCGGGGGTTTATGTAAATAGTATTTTTAAACAGGAAAAATTAAAATTTTTTTGTTTTTAAAAAAACCGTTTTAGATGGGTATAAAAAACATGTATGGACACTTGTTGAAAATTTAAATGGTATATTAAAAATGGGAAAAAAATACAGTATGTTTATTAAAAGGATTTTAATTTTATTTAATATGGTAAAATGCTTTTTGGAACCTTGAATATTGCTATAATGGCATGTAGATCTTTAAATACAAGCATTTTCTAACCCCATAAAAAATTCTAGTACCCCAACTGGTTAGGCATAAATATTAAACCTTTAAAAAATGGTGATTCTCCTTAAAAAAAATGTTAATTATTTTCTTACCCCGAATAGTAAGTGTTAATAAACCTTCTTAAAATTTTGTGGAGGTCGAATATCCATAAAAAACGGGGGTTAATTTAAATTACCATTGCCGTTGTCGTGAAACTTGGGGAAAAAACCCTACTTGGAAATTTTTAAATGTGGGTTTACCTGTTTGGCCGTGAATTCAAGTATTTTGGTTCTCACAATAGGACACTAACGGAATCACCTGAAAAAAATATATATATGTATATATATATATATATATATATATATATATATATATATATATATATATATATATATATATATATATATATATATATATATATAAAATATATAAAAATATATATATTTTATATATATATATATATATATATATATATATATATATATATATATATATATATATATATATAAAATAAAAATATATATATATATTTTATATATATAAAAATATTATTAGTAGTGGGAGGCTTACCGATTCTAATTAAAACAGTCACAAGCGTTCAGTCGCGGAAAAACCTTTAGAATATTTTGGCGAAAACTTTGACATAAATAATGACTTTTTTGCCAAAAATAACTAGACTGGCGGTGCTCATATTTTACACACTCAACTACTTACAGCGCCAGTACTAAACTATAATACACGCCTAAAAGCAGTGGTTTACATAAATTTCGTTTTGATTTAATTTAGTTCAGTAAATAAAGGGACAAAGCTGTAAAGAAATCTGTAAAGTTTTCCCTTGTGGCGCAATTCTTAGGTCTTCTTTTAAACGAAAAAAAGTTTATCAACATTAACAGGTGGAAAAGGGCTGAAAATGGTCCCGCAAGGCCCGAAAAATGGGTCACTCGCTAATATCTGCCAAAATATGTGAATTGGAGAATTTTTGCGTTGACAAAAAATGAAAATCGCCTTGTAGTCTACAAAAATAGTCCGTATATTTTTTTTCGAAAAATTAATGGTTTTCAAGAAAAGGGAACCCAAAATTCCCCTTGTTTCAGCTGCCGCTCTACCGCTAGAATGCCCCTATCTTCATGGATTCACTTATAAGCTCGCGGACGAATTGTTTCATTACTCGGGGAATAATGTACATTTTTATTCATTAAGTTCACCCGGAAGGGGGAAAATCTGTACTACCCTTTGCATTGAGTTTGGGCCCATTCTCTTTTTTTCTAGAATTTTAAAAAAAAAGCGGTCAAAGTTTTTCACAATATTTTGAAAGTATCTCATTAATTTAATATTTAAAAAAATGATTTATTATTAACATTTTTTTTTATTTTAAAGACCTTAAAATTTTAATAACCCCGTTCCTTCACATCTTTCTTGCGTTTTGATAAATTTTTTGCCCATTTCTTTTTTTGGCCTACTACCCACTTTTTCCCAGTGGGGAATGTTATTTTTTTTTGACGGCCGTTTTAAAAAATATTTTTTTGCGAAAAAATGGAAAAACCATTTTTTAATTTAATTGATTTTTATTTTTGTATAAACAAAATTCTTAATTTGCATATTTTTGAATATTCGGGAAACTCTTTTTAGGACTTTGAAAACATTATAGCGGTTCTATGCCCGGAATCGTGATAAATTTTTTTCTCCTCAAGCATCCGAAAAGACCGGAATTGCGCCACAAATGAAAATTGTACAAATTTTTTTGCTTTGTCTACTTTAGGTCTTCAGTTACTGGACCCAATTGTTTTGGGAGTAAATTTAATTATGGGTTTTTATCTTTGAGCATATACCTATAGAGGAGCCTTTCGCAGCAGGGGCGAACAAGCGTGTAAAAAGAAAAAAGTATAGGTGGAAACCCCTGATCAAGTGTGACTGGTCGACGGGAAAGGGGCCCACCAATTGGGACGGGGTATACCTCCACCGACCAATTAAATGAGAAAGGTTATAAACCTATTCTTCTTTCTCTCTCGCACGCTTATTCGCACGGCCAAGTGGCAAGGCTGGACAGGTGTCATATTTTATAATGTGTACTATGGTTAATTAAATATATTTTTCATAGGTATACTGTTTAAAAAGTAACAATATACAGGGTGATTCATGAGGAAATGTCAATACTTCAGGTACGTACTCAGGGTCCAAAAATAAACATAAGTCTATACAAATATGGGTCCGCAAGGCCTTCGTTTCCGAAAAACAGGTTGTTCACAAGGAAGTTTAAAGGTGTATGGAAGCCCAATACTGTAGAACAAAATTGTCCAGGCGTGCAGGGCAGCGGAATCGGGGATTGGCTCGCGGGTTGCAATGAAAAATTAAGTCAAACCCGGGCTTCCATAATTTTTGTTACTATTTAAAATTGACATCATAATGTCAAATTAAGCATTCACTGGTTTTTTTTTGCACAAAATTGTTGGTTATTAAACGATACTCCATAGAATATTTAAAATTATTTGTAATATTGGATTTTAAATCATCTGATATATTTTGGAAAAAATAGATGGCGCCACTTAAAAGCCTTCTATTTAAATGGTCGATATTTTTGGAAAATTTTTTATTTTTACAAAAATCTTTGTAAAAAAATAAAACACAACATTTCAAACATTTTTTGAATTTTTTGTTTATCACCAATTTTGTGATAAAAGAAGGGCAAGATAGTGTAAATGAGTTTAATTTAAACCTAAGATTGTGGTTGTACATTAAAAGGTGAAAATTTTTATAACTGCTTTTTAGGCATATACTTTTCACCAATAACAAACATTCATGAGACAGAATAACAGTGGTTAAAAATGTTTAGTAACCTTTGGTACCTAGGTATCCATTGTAACAGTAACCGTTAAATATTATGTGTCTACAGTATGTCGAGCTTAAAAAGTTGATAATGTAAGTTTAAGAAATCAAAAGTCTAATTTCTTTTTAAACAAATACAGAAAATGCAAAAGGAACTTTAACATAAAATTGTACTTCTTTTTATTCAATTAGAGGGACCTGTACATATTAAAATTTGCCTGGTCTGCCCAGTAATTAATAATTTTGATCCTTTAAAAGAATGTACTAAATTATTAAATAAAATAAAAGTACCTAAATGTTAAACCTTATTTCTTTTTAATAATCCACAGAAATACACAAACATTGTGGAAATCATCTAAAAGATAGTTAAGATTGCCTTACTTTTCTCACTGCTTTTCCTATGAAATTTTCATTTTCTATTATTCATAATTGATATATTATTATTTATTCGGTTACCTAACGTTACGTCTCATAAGAAGCACCTAATTTAAATATAAGAAATACTTTCCTAAAGTAAAAAATGCCGGGTATGTTACCCTTGGATTAGCAAGAAAAAACCATACAACCTCTAGTCATTTTGTTACGATATTATAAGTAACAAACAATAGACACAAAATTATAGTCACAATTTAATAAACACTAATCACTAAAATAAGAAAGTTTTTATCAATCCAAAAAACTTCTGCAACCACAAAATATAATCACACAAAGCAAAACAATCGAAACTAATACGGCTCTCATAAAAGTATAATGTGCTCTCCTAACTACACACTGATTTATCAGTGTGTAAGTAGGCAACACATTAAATTATTTCGTGGAATTTCGTTATTGCGCAAAATCGGCGGGGCCAACTCTGACACTGACAGTTATTTTCATACTGAGATGGACATTTTTTGATCGAATGGGCCATAGCATTGGGCTTCCATACACCTTTAAACTTCCTTGGGTGTTCACCACAGAGCTGACATGTGCTTAGAAGTAAATGGTGGAATTTTTAAAAATTATTAAACCTAGCTTATGTTTTGCCAAACATAATTTTAAAACAGTAATTTTATTGAAAATTAAAATATATATTGTTTAATTATACATTTTGTATTTTTTTAATTTTGCTATAATAAAATCAGATGCGTCGTATTTTTTTTAAATCCAAATATATCGAAAACGGTTGCTCATATCAACTTTTAACAATTATACCTTTTTGACGTAAAAATGACAAAACAATTATTTAATTTGCTCAAAAATGTAATACAGGGCCGTACCAGAAAGTTGTGTTTGTTCAAAATAGTAAAAATACGTGTAGGTGGCGCCTCCTACAAGTAAGAGCCATAATAAGATTAGATTCGAATCCGTTATATCAAAAAACCCCTAGATACTAATTTTTATTTCAATATTTACATTATTATAGATTTTATTTAAAAAATAAAAAAATTAAATAAAAATTTTAACACCCTGTATTTCAAAAACGAAGTCCTTGCGGACCCATATTTGTATAGGCTTTTATGTTTGTTTTTGGACCCTGACTACGTACCTTGAGATTGACATTTCCTCATGAATCACCCTGTAGAAAAGAAAGTACCCATTCTATTAAAAGTATTAATTTATGATTAAAATTATTTTTTTTATTGGGAAATTATTATTATTTTTTTAATTTTTAAAAGCAAGTTTTATTTTTTTTACGTTATAAAATGAGGCCATTATTTGCAAAACTCGCTAATCGACATTTTTGCACAAAATTGTTTTTTATGTCAGAAATGTTCATTTCCATAAGGCGAATCGTTTGGTCGAGTTAGTTTCGCTCTAAACTGGCTCTTTGATACCTAAATGTAACATCAAAAAGGCTAGTTATTTGCAAAACTGGCCCTATGCTTCGCGAAATTAGTTGCAAAACTCGCTGAATGCGTTTGAACCAATGGCGCGCGTTAGAATAATCACGTGACTTTTTAGACTGACTGTTGTTTCTTCTGCCTGAGGACGAAAGAACAGCTTAAATCAATGACATCCGCGAGTGGAGGCGACAATTAATTGTGGAACATTGCATCCACGCATTGAAGGTAAAAACCTTTTTCAAATTACTTAAATACACTAAACCAACAACAGTCACCTTTTCTTTTGATTGTCAAAAGAATCTGGCCTTACCACGGTTGCCTGACCAATCTGCCTACTTTAGCCAGCAAATTAATTACCACTCACACTTGCTAGTTAAGAGACACAAATGTCTTTTCATACTTATGGAACGAAATTCAATCTCCAAAAAATTCTAATGCTATAACATTGGCTGTTCGAGATGTTTTGGTTAACTTTAATTTAAAAAATTCCGTACCAAAAATAAATTTATTTGCCGACGGGTGTGGAGGCCAAAACAAAAATACCATAATGATGGCAATGCTGGCTTCAAGAAGAGGCGCCAAAAAACATTAATTGTCTGGAACTGATTTCCCCGATGGTTGTACATTCATTCATTCCTCCCGACAGGGTTTTTGGTTTGGTTGAAACGGACATAAAAAAGACACCAGTATTTGTCGAACCTTGTCAATATGATGATATAATTAGAAAAGATGCCACTGTTTGAAAGTTGGGGGTTGACTGGAGACTATTCGACTGGAGGGCAGAGACCAAAGGAGTAGTGAAGAATCCCTCATCATGGCATTTTGCCTTCAATAAAGCAAAACATTTTATTTTCATCAGCAATAATAGTACTGTTCCGATGCAAGGCGAAACTAATTATCGCACTAGTAGTGCAATAAGGCAATCAATTGAAGGGCGACAAAAGTACAATTAACTTTCTATAAAAGTCATATCACAAAGCCTGCCGCTGCACACGAAGAAGATGATATTTTGGAGGGATGTCAAACTTAAACTGAGGATTTTCCTATTTAAATAATTTATATTTTTATTTTGTTTTGACCGAATAGGCTACATTTTCTTTGTTAGAAAAAATCTTCCTTTGTTTTCTATACAGTTAAATAAACGCAATTAAGATTTGTTTTCACACTAGTTTTAATAATATCATGTTTGATTAATAAGGGGAAGAACTTAGATAATATATATTTTTTAAATTTTATTTGCAAAACTGTCTCTATGCAATTTATTTATTTATTTTTAGAAAAAATGTTAGAGTTTTAGGTTTCTAATTAGTGGTTTTGCATTTCTGTTCCTACGAAGCTACCAGTGAAAAAAAAGTAGCTATTTATAATGTATTAGTAGTGCTGTGAGCAGTTTTTTTAATTTCCTGAACAATTTACTTTAAAGCATAGGGCGAGTTTTGCAAATAATGGCCTTTAATATGGTCTAATAATTTTTAAAATATATTTTATTGTTTGCAGTTTGAAAATTAGGTCGTTGTAAATAATAGGCGGAACGAACAAATAATTTTTCAATACCTATATTTTAGCTTCAACTACCACGATTTATTACCCTATGGCATTAAAATATTATAAAATTGTATACCGAAAATTATTATATTATTTAGTTTGGACAAAGGCATGTGTAAAGCGCTAGCGGCTTTTTGTGTCGAAGTCTATTAAAGTTGTAATAAACTAGGTGCCTTTAATAAACGATTAGTAACTTTGCGCAGTGTATCTGACACGGCTTACAACTAAAATTAGTTAGTTTTGGTAAGTTTTAATTAACCAATCTATTTATGATTAGAATTTTTTTTAAGCGCCCTGGGCTATAAACCAATTAGCGCCTTAGGGCCTAGGCATTGAAATTCTTGAATATGATTTTTTAATATTTTATTGCAGTTATAAATAAAATTAGGTTGTTAAATAAAGTCCTCGTTAACCTACATTTAATTTTTAGTTATAATACACGGAGCTTAAGGATAACATGAATAGTAATGGTAATCCCTAATAAATTTTTATGATAAAAAATAAAAAAGAAATAGCAATAGATATAATAATGTTATTTGCACTACAATATAATACATAACAAAAATAAAACAAAAAGAATTTATAACAATAAAAATATCGTAATAAGCCTTAATTTAGCAGAGGCTTTGAAATAAATTGCCACAGACTGGAATATGCAAGACAAAATTACACTTGCAGTGTCTGGTAATGCCGCCAATATCAAAAGTGCCATCACAAAAGAAATTGGCTAGAAATTTTTGGGGTAGGTAGGTAGGTAGGTTTAAAGTGAGTGGGTATAAAACCCTTTCACCGCGACCGATCGGTCTAGTGTGGCTCACACCTTTTTATTTTCCCACCGGGTCCAGACTCCTAATAAATCTGATGGTTGGGAGAGAGTTTTTCACCTCCCTCGGAAACGGTGTATTGCCGAGGATTGAGAATCTTAGTCGTGCCATTGCTGGGCACGAACACAGTTTGTTCTGCCGATTCTCCCCTACATCCCATGCGGCATTCGGCGTCTTCCGCTAGGCCGATCTTATGCATGTGGTATTTTAATCTCAGGCCCTCTACGGCCCCACCAGATTTTTATGTACCCTTGATTGCCAGTAGTTTGACAGTACATTGTTGGTTCGGTGGCTTATAAAGGGCCTTCAGTGTCGACCCCCGGAAGTCCATCCAGTACCAATTTTTTTTCTTTTTTCCAAAAGGATAAAACGTTCTTATAAGATATACCGATGACCGGTTCCGGCCCGGAATTTTGTTTTCGCCCCCCTTTTGGAAAGGGGTGCGGATTCATTACCTCGGGGGGCCAGGGATCCACAGTGGGGTAACCCTTTTTGTTTTTATCAGTTTGTGCGCATCCTTCAAATTCCCGCGCTTTTTGAATTAGGCTCGATTGAGCCTTAGGAGCTCTTTAGTATCAGAGAATATTTTAATTGTCCGTGTGCAGTGCCGATCAACCAGCGACCAGAAATCTCAATAGAAATATTTTCCTTTGAAATATGGTTGCGAAAGGATCATTGGTCTTATGACTGTCACGTATAGCCAGTAAAACCGTTTTTGGGTTTGGGTTTAGGTTTTCCACAGATCCTGCGGATGTCCCGAAAGATAGGGTCGCCACGGATGATTTTTTTAGATGCGAATTCCCGTGAGGCTATCTTGGATCAACCCCCGATTTTAGCTTCTTTCGCAAATGGTATTGTTTTACCTTTTTGGTTTTGGGGGTTTAATTAACCAGGTTTCTCCTTCGGGTGAAGGGGACAATAACCATTTTTTGAGGTTTATTGTCATTTTTTCCCTTTTAACCAGTTTTTGTGGTGTTTGTTTCTTAAAGGGTGCAAATCATTTTTAAATTTCCTTTAATTAGGATAACTAGATCATCTGCATATGCCTGCAGATCGTCTTTTCCCCGAGTGAAATATGGCCAGCAGGTATCCACCAGGGGACCAGGGGGGAACCCCTTCCGGGGCCCCGGCGCCCTAAATCTGATCATCTCCCCCTGCATATGGGTGCTTATGTTTCTGTTTTTTAACATGGTCCTGATCCAGTCACATATGACCGAACTGATCCGGTCATTTTTTGGGTGCTTTGCACATTCATTACATTTGGTAGTTACAGATAGAATAACTGTAAGCGTGGAAATAAATTCGTTGATATCAAAAATAAAAGTTATTGTAAGCTACTTTAAACGAAGCACCACTTTTAATCAAAGATTAATAGATAATAAAAAAAAAAAAAAACTAAAAGAACCACTGAAGCTTCTAAAACGGTTTCTTGATTAAGCAAAATATATCAAAAGTACTATTGCTGTAATAGATAAAGATTTACCGATTTTAACACAAGAAAAGTAGAAAACTTGTCACCTATTATGCAAAATATTGAAGCCCTTTCAAAAGCTCACGAAAACTAGGAGTGGAGAAAAGTATGCAACCAGCTCTTTAGTTATACCACTGAGTAATGGTTTAAAAGCTGTATGTCCAAATTTATTTAAAATGAAATTTAATAAAAATGTAAGGTTACTTGTTAAAAAATTAAATTTAAGTCTCTTGGAAAGCTTTAAAACGTCAAACTCAGCAATACACTTGCATTTTGCACATTTTTAGATCCAAGATTTAAATTATTACCGTTTTCTGACGAGTCTTTGGCAGCTAATTTAAAGAAAAAGTAATGGGAATGGTGACATCCATGCTTTTGGAATCTCAGTCGGTTAAAGAAAAAACAACCGCGATTGCTGAAAAAGAAGAAAGGCAGAGTGGTAAAGATAGCGATTCCGATATCGATGAAGAACTATCCGTGAGGAGAACTTTCAAAAAAACTGTTTTTACGAATGCAAAACCAAAATCAACAGCGAATTCTTAAGCGGTAATTGAAGTTTAAAGATACTTGGAATGTGTTTTAGTGTCGCGTTCAAAAAATCCATGCGAATGGTGGATTTATAACAAGTATTACTATCCAATCTTGGGCAATATTTTTCGGGATATGTTTTGTGCCTAAGCTACCTCGGTTTCTTTGGAACGACTTTTTTCAAAGGCGGGACAAATTTTTACAGAACGTCAAAATAGAATAAATTCAAATGAAAACATTTAACTTTTTTGTAAATTCTTAGAATTTTGTTTTTCTAATCTTTGTTGTATTTTTTATCAATTATTTTTATGTTTATTTTTGCCAACTTTTGTTTGTTTTATGGCTAATTTGTTTGTTTTTTGTTTCGCTTTTTTTCTCTATATCATGTTTGTGGAAACAAAACAAATAAATTAAAAATATTGGTAACTTTATTTTTATTGTAATAATTTAATCTTTAAATTTAAATTTTAAAATGAAGTCTC
>JAHBCN010012230.1:0-27143 GCA_019359885.1 Listronotus oregonensis
TGAAGGTACGAGAATAAACTTTAAAGAAATATAGAAGTGCATCTGCAAAAACCGCATCTTGATACCATTATCTGTTCCAAAGTTATTCTCGATTAAAATGGGTCAAAATATGGCCGGCCACCCTGTATTTTACGATTTGGAATTTTTTGAAAATAATTAAATAAAATGACTTTACTGAAAAGTTGATTTTTGGACTTACCATAGTCTCTCCGGGTTACAGAATCCATAGCATATTAAATGTATTACTCACATCTACCTTTTAGCAGTTTTCCGTATCTGACAGATCACTTAAGGAACTATCACTGCTTAAATCATTTAAGTCTCGTTTTATATTTAGAGGTTCAACAGTTTCATCGACTACTATATGCATACTCCACATTTACTTTCTACATGTAGCACATGTTCAACACATCATTGCCAGTTTTCTGGGAAAAAATTAGATATGGCATTTTGAAAAAGTTTTTTAACGTCCGCTATTTTAAAAGTTGTATTATTTGTGGCAATTTCCCCTTTCACTTGCGCCCATATAAGTTCTATGGGATTGAGTTCGCAGTGATAAGGTGCGCTATTTCATCAATAACGAAATTTGTGTAACTATCTTTATTTATCGCCATTTCAATTTTTACTAGTTGTAATAACTCTCGCTTAACACTATCTTTAGAAAATTTAATGTGTTTCTACATTAACCAGAGTTCAATATCTTTTTTGAGCCAGCTTAAATTTGGGACATATCCAGTTTTTTTAGAATGGTAACTTGCGTTATCCATTACAATAACAGAACCCTCTGGTATTAAGTCGATCATCTGCGAAAACCAGTCTTCAAATACATCAGAATTCATGTCTTCGTGATAATCTCCTGTTTTTTAGATTTAAACAATAAAAGACCTCCGTCTACAAAACCATTCTTGCTTCTAATATGAGTAATAATTAGTCTTCGTCCCTTTCCAGATGGAGGTTTTAAACCCGTGGAAAGGCCTTCACTAAAAGCCTGGCGAGCAGTTGTGAGATTCCCATCTTGCCAAAATTTCTTTAGCATATATCCCTTATTTATCCAGGTCTCATCTGAAAAAAAAATGTTTTTCCTTCGAAACGAGCTCTTTTCATCTTTCTTAAATAATCTCTTCTCCATTGGATAATTCTCCACCTTCTATTAACACTTGGAACTTCTTCCACTGGAAATTCAAACCCTTTAAAATTCTTCATAGTTTTACCCTACTTATTTCAGGCACTTCCGGATGATTTCCGACAGCTCGAAAAATACTATCATAAACATAACGAAACCATGCCTTGTCCTTTTTTGATTGCTCCCTTTCTTGTTTCAGAATTCTGTAAATGTCGTTTTCAACTCCGTTATTAAAGCACATTTTCACTCTATCATCCATACTTAAAACACAGTTTTGCTCATTTGTGATATAATCGAATACGTTTTTAACAATACGCTTTTTGTTTAATGTTAAATGGCCAAGGTGTGCACGTGTTGTTGAACAAGCCATTTTGATAGCTGTAACACTGTAACAATATAACACTGTAACAATAATAAGAACTACGCAATTGCACATTTAGAGATTATTAGTTTGCCAAATAAGGAACGAAGAAAGCGGGAAGTTCGGGGCCTCTCTAACTGAACTGTAAAAGGATGCATAAAAGTTGCACTACGTGTTGCTCTGTTGGAAGCTGCCAGAGAAGGAATTATACTGGCCAATTCCTCTGGGCAGAAGCCGTGAAAATACCTATAAAAGAGCGACAGATCCCCTACAGCTCGACGATGGGCAAGAAGAGGAAGCCTTTCTGTCAGAGTTAGATCATTAATAAGACGAATGGCTCTTTTTTGAAAGGAGTCCAGAATGCTAAGTGTTGTAGGGGACGCCATTCCCCAGACATAGAACAATATTCTAAAGAGGTCTGATTTGGGATACATAAGAGTGTACAGATTGGAAGAAGAGAAATATTTTCTGGCTCGAAAGAGGAATCCAATTTTTTTAAGCTGCCGAAGCTATGAATGAAATGTGTTTGTGCCAGTTGAGGTTATTCTCAAAAGCAACGCCGACTAGATTAAACGACTCTTTGTTCTGCAGAACTTGGCCGCTCATATATAGGGATGAGCATTTGCAGACTTTTTTCCCGACAGCGAATATGACTTGTTTTCGAGGCATTAAACTGATCAAGATTTTTGCGCCCCGATCCAAGATAAGTTTGAGGCCTTGTGAAAGAGATATCTGCAGTGACCTGCGCTTGTTTTCAAAATCAGAATTACACGGTGGCTTACGAAATTGAATACTAGAGTGGAGGGTACTATCGTCAGAAAACTATAATGGGTTGATTGTGGAAGAAGATCTTAATTTGAAGAAACAGCGTGGTGCCACACTGACCCTGGGTCCGATTAATTTTAGAAGCTGGAGGAACCATCTACACAACTTGTATACACGATTGAAGAAAACTATGAAGCCAAGAGCAAAGCTAGGTGGAAGACCGTAAGAAGGAAGTTTTTAAGAAGCCCATCATGCCAGACTGATCCAGAAAGCTTTAGATATGTCAAGAGCAACGATCTGGGTTCACCAGAAACTAAGGGACTGTTCCAGTTGTTGAGACAAAGAAAAATCAGTTGTGGACCTACTGTGACGAAATCCATATTGTCTATCATGTAAGATCTTATGTTTTTCCAGATACTTTAAGATTTGGGAATTAATGCATTTTTCCATTACTTTGCAAACAACTGAAAGAAGAGATATAGGTCTATAGTTAGAAGGGAGACTTTTGGATCCTTTTTTGGGGACAGGTTGCACACGTGCAGCTTTCCAACTCTCCGGGAAAATGCCGGTGTCGTAAGAGATTCGAAAGAGGCGAGTTAAGATGGGTGCTAGCTCGGGAGCACATTTTTTAAGACGATTGCTGGTATGCCATCCAGCCCAGACGATTTTTTAGTATTAAGAGAAGAAAGAATACGCTTGATCTGTTTAGAGAAACAGGGACAACTGTTGGAAGAGGAAGATTGATAGGAGGATGAAGAGTAGAATTGGCAGTAAATTGTTTGGAAAATAGTTCGGCTTTTCCTTTGGAGGTAGAGACAATTCCATCTTCAGAGATTAGGGGTGGAAAAGAATTTGTGCAAAAGTTCTGACTAATATTTTTGGAAAGGACCAGAAAGCTTTACTGCCATTTGAGCAAGAGAGAACGTTATCTTTTATTCGATTGTTAAAACGGTCTTTTGCTTCTGAGATGGACTGGGGTTTTGAAGAAATTTTTTGTGGGCTTGAATTTTTAAAAGTCTGGCTTTGTCACAGGATTTAGAAAACCAAGGTTTGTGATTTGAAGTCATGGGGTTCTTTTTAGTGTGGGGGAATATAGGTCTCAA
Organism: Listronotus oregonensis; assembly: GCA_019359885.1. Classification (NCBI taxonomy): domain Eukaryota; kingdom Metazoa; phylum Arthropoda; class Insecta; order Coleoptera; family Curculionidae; genus Listronotus; species Listronotus oregonensis. Next base: position 3,353 of record JAHBCN010012230.1, read on the forward strand.
TGCCATTGAATTGTTTCGGTAATTTGTTTAACATATTTCAAAAAGGATCGTGAGTAGAAAAGCAGGTAGGATTCCAAGGGTAGCTGGCAAAAAAATCTCTCAGACCATCCCAGTCGACCGAATTGTAGTGCATGACGGTTCGTGGCGGCATGCTTTCAGTTGCCTCAAAATGTGTGGAGTACGATACGGTGACCAAACCATGATCAGAGCGACCGAGGGAAGCAGTTATTGATGCTTGATAGAGTTCAGGGGTGGAAGTAAGAAAGAGATCTAGGGGGTTAAAATTATGGGTGGGAACCCTAGGAAAGTAGGTAGGTTCCATAATTAGATTGGTGAGCGAGTTGCTGATTGCGAAATTTTCTGCCGCTCTGCCTTGTGTATCAGTATTTGTGGAGCCTAGCCAATCCTTATTATGAACATTAAAATCCCCGAGGATGATTACTTGGGCCAATGGAAACTGGAAAATAATATTGTCGATCTTTATTGAAAGGAAATCAAAGAACTCATTGTGGGAATTGTCAGACGGGGACCGGTATATACAGCAGATGAATTTGGTAGAAGATCTGAAAGTAAGTTTAAGCCAAAGAATATCAGGCCTACCCGATTCGAGGTTAGAAACCCTAGCACAAGCCAGGTCGTTGCGAACGTAAGCACAAACGCCGCCATGGGATCGAAAAGGTGAAATGAGTTCATAACCTGGGAAAAGGAGGTGGTTGGTTGCTGTTTTGGGACTTATTTGGGTTTCGGTAAGAAATAGTATGTGGGGTTTGGAGGATTGAAGATAATGGTGAACAGAGTTTACGTTAGAGTTAAGCCCACATATATTTGTGAAGGATATCAGACTTTTCGATGGTGGCCCCCCAAATGTACCCCTCGCCCGGAAAACCGAATGGAGGGGTATTTTACCTCCGGATAACTTTACGTTCGGGTGTGCCATCATCATTGTTTCCAAATTTTACTAAAGTGAAAAAAAAAGAGAAAGGAAAAGAAAAGGAAAGAAGAGGAAGAAGGAAAACTAAAAGAAAAAGAAGGAGGAGGAAGAAGGAAAACTGACTCACCGCCCAGAACTCGAAACGTACTAAGACTTCACGAGTCCTTTAAAGGGTAAGTGGGGTGGTACCGCCTCAGGCGAGAAAGCTCCTCTACCACCAACTGTGTGAACAAACTCCCTCTCACCACACTGAAGACACCCACGGTACGTTAGTACTTAGGCATCAACCTTCGTGGACAGTCCAAAAAAAAAAAAATAGTTTGCCAAATAAGGACCATCACAGATAGACAGTAATCAAATAATAATGGCCGTAGGTACGTCATTGGGAAGGCAGATTAAATTAGGCCTAACAACTTCCTGGAATATATATTTTATGTAAATATTTATTTTAGTTATGGAACGATCAATATTTAAATTTATTTACATAATCTTGTGTTGTTCTTAACAAATATAAAAACAGAACATTAAACCGTGCAATCGTATACAAAAAATAAGTAAAGTAAATAATAAAAATCTTAGGATAGAAAATCGGTATAATTTTAGTTGACACAACACAAGAAATTGGAATACTTTTAGTATTTATTAACCTTATTTGCAATTAAGGATAAATACATCTAGATACATAAATATATAAAGATACATATACGTGCGCGCCTATGGTTTACGATTCTTAAGCCATTCCGTAACATTTTATTACTATCGCTTGCAATGAAACAGAGTATAGTCAAAACTTTTGCACACATTTTTTCCATTCCTTATCTTTAAGATAAAATTGTTTCTATCTCTAAAGAAAAAGCTAAACTATTTGCGCAACAATTTGCTTCCAATTCTACCCTTCTCCCTTCCGATAATCTTTCTCTTCCAACAATTACCCTAGTTCCTCATAAAATATCCGTTATTAATTTTAAAACAGATTAAGCGTATTCTTTTTTGTCTTAATACCAAAAAACTTGGCTGGATGGCATACCAGCAACCGTTTAAAAAAGGTGTTTGCACGCATCCTAACTTGCCTCTTTCGAATTGACGCGGGTCCTATTGGTCAGATAAAAATAAATTTTCAATAGTAACGGACTAGTTTATAATTGGTTCAGCGGTAAATTTTAATTGGTCAGTGAATCAATGAAAAAAATTGAAAGATTAACATTTTACATAAAATAGAGTAGCACCCCAAAAAACGTACGAGCATGGACAACAGCTTAAAATACTGAGTTAAATTAACATTTTATTGGTCACATAAAATCATAATTTGGTCAGCAGATAAAAAAATAGATATATAAAGTGTTAACATGAGTAAATCCATCGGAATTTGTTTTAATATTCAGTGCAGAAAGTTGATACAGACAGTAACCTTAGGTAAAAAAAACAGAAATTTTTATGAAAATTCGGAATTAATCAGCCATGGATTTTTATTAAATATAATTTTCTTCATTTTTCAAAATGGAAAAAAACCCAAAAATTAACTCTCGTTTAAAATGATTCCCGCCACAATTAAATTTACGACTAATAACACCAAAAATTGAAAAATACACTTCGTCATTGTACCGCAATAAAGTGTAAAAGTTCACAAAACTTTCTCTGAAAAGCTCCGCAGGGTCTCGTCAACAAAAGATCCGACACTTTTATGACTTCTTTCTAAAAGTGGTCATTGAAAAAGAGACCTTTTGACATAAGCAACCAGTTAATTTCAAAAAATAAATAAATAATTTTTTTGAATATGACCAGAGTTCACGATATTTTTTTAAACTAGAATAAACATTTAAAAAATAAAATTATTTGTAAAAACATAAGGATTTTTGTAGAGTTGGTCTTAAAGAAAAACCTTTCTTTATTCTTGATATTTAAAGGCACCAAAAAAAAACTGGATTAATATTGTTTTAAAAACATTCCTGGCGAAAAGAAAACCGGGAAATAATGAAATATAATTAAATATAGTACCTCTAATACCTTATAGACAACAGTATTACTAAATATAGAAGATTTTTTATACAGGGTGTTAATTAATTAAGTGCCGATAATACAGGGTGTGAATCCTCGGGTGATTTTTGGGAGAAAAGTTGATATCAACATATGTTCTAAACCTCTTAGTTTTTGAGCTACAGGGTTTATAATATTTTTAAAAAAAAAGTGAGTTCATCATAATCTATTATCACTCTTAGATATTTTTATAAAATTTTGTACACATATTTTCTTTATTAAGGAGAATTTTTTGGCGTAAATGATTTTTTAATTTTTATCAGTGACGTCCGTACGGGGTTTGAACTGCCAATTTTTGAAGAAAAAAATGGTACGTCACTGATTTTTCTAAAGACCAAACCTGTTTTTAAAATCCCCATTTATTTTAAAGCAAATTTGGTTCCTAGACTTACTTTCGTACGACGCACGTTTTCACTTAAAAAAATAAAAACCAAAAAAATTTTTTTCTTCAGTTCATTGCGACTGACAAATTTTTTGGTTTTTATTTTTTTACGCGAAAACGGTACATCGTACGAAAGTAAGTCAAGGAACCAAATTTGCTCCAAAGTAAATGGGGATTTTAAAAATAGTTTTGGTCTTTAGAAAAATCAGTGACGTACCATTTTTTTTTCAAAAATTGTCAGTTCAGATCCCGTACGGACGTCACTGGTGAAAATAAAAAAAAATCTTTTACGTCAAAAAATGCTACTTAATGATGAAAAGATGTGTACAAAATTTCATAAAAATATCTAAAAATGATAACAAATTGTGATAAAAAAACTCACTTTTTTCTTAAAATATTAACACCCTGCAGCTTAAAAACTAAGAGGTTTGGAATATGTTGATATAATTTTTCTTCTTAAAATCACCAGAGGATTCACACTCTGTATTATCGGCACTCATTAATTAACACCCTGTATGCAATAACAATGTAATGTATAACGCTATAAAAAATATTTCATTGGCATACGAACATTTGTAATCCTATCTTTTCTGATATATATTGCTCGATATTATGCGTAAAACTGAATTAATATAATAAACTTTATATATAATTACTGATACTTTTTTTTGCCAAAACAATCTTTAAAAAAAGGGTGGTTAGTCACAACAATCACGAAAGAAAATCCATTTCTCGAATGGGTCCTACCTACTCGCAAAAATGTCGAACAGAAAATGTCGAAAATGACATTCGAGAATCCAAATTTTCGATGCGCATGATTTTTAAGCGCCATTATACTGAAAAAATACGATTTTCTGGACAGATGCAAATCCACACCTAGTTCGGAAAGTTAGGCACCAAGTTAGGTGGGGATTTAATGTCTGGCTATGTGTTTTTGATACCCAGGTAATTGGCCCGTTTTTTTTTTAATGAAAATCTAATTTCGGGGAGATATTTGAACCTTCTACAAACTAATTTTGCAGAACAAATAATGGAACTTCCACTAGCCAACATTCAAAACATGTTTTTCCAGCAAGACTGATATTTGAACCTTCTACAAACTAATTTTGCAGAACAAATAATGGAACTTCCACTAGCCATCATTTAAAACATGTTTTTCCAGCAAGACGGCGCACCGCCACATAATGGACAAATCATAACAAACTTTTTAAATAATGAGTTTCTCAATCAGTGGATAGGTAACCAGGGACCAGTAAGATGGTCTGCGAGATCTCCTGATCTAACGCCCCTTGATTTTTTTGTGTGGGGTCACCTAATTAAGTTTACTCTAAGTTCTACGAAAACATGGATCAATTAAGGGCTGCTGTTATGTAAGCTGCTAATAGTCTTACTCCGCAAATGATAAGGAGATCTTGTGAGGCAGTGCTGAGATGACGCGAGTTATGCGTTCGAGAAAACGGTGGCTTATTTGAACATTTACTTTAGTGTTAAGATTTTTTTAGCTTTCCTTCTTAGTTTTTAGCGTTTGTTGTTTAAAAGTGTCGATGAATTTGTTCATTTTATTTATGTTCTTTTCAAAATGTTTCTTACTTTAATCTAAGTTAATATTAACCCTCCGGCGGGCGCGCTCTTTAGAATTACACCAGCGGGCGCGCCGCGGCAATTACACCGCATAGAGTTCTTTGCGTTTTTGGCTAACAGCTAATAAAGAAAATATATTTTTTGTAGAAAACTAAGAAACATATATATAATACTAAGTAGTTTTATTAAGTTAAGTAAATAATTTAAAGCATTTTAACACAAATATAGGTGTGCTAAAGAAAATAACATAAACTTAAATAGAAACCTAAAATACCAAAAGAAACTAACATTAATTAGCTTCCGTTTGTTCTTCCTGGTTACATTTTAAACACTTAACAATAATGTTTCTGTATCATCTGAATCCCACAGTTCTTAACAGTTGGTATGACTTCCTTTTTTTTGCCCCAGTCAGATATAATGCACCCAAAAGAGCTCTAATTTAATTTTTTGTTGTGTCTTCGCAATCCCTCTCTCCTAAATAGTTGTTTACATCAAGTATTTTCTTTTCTATGAATATGCTAGTATTTTCTACTATTATTACTACTCATCAATCATTTCGTCGCTAAGAAACAATCTAAAGGCATCAATTTCTCTATGTATATTTCTAGCAGTTGCTTTTGGACCAGGTAATTTTTTTATATTCTTCGCTTTTACTTTTCTAACTTAAATAGGTTTGCTTATGTAACGTGTTATAGTATTACGTCCTACGAAAAAAACGGTAATCATCATCAAGTTGGCTTTCTTGGTCATCGTCTGAGACCTCATCGATTTTTTCTGCCGACTGCTCAGAATCGCTGCTACGTATGTCTTGTGTTATCGTTTCTTCCATGTCTATTTCATTATTATCATTATTGTTAAAGCACTCAAAATTTGCTTATTCCCTTAGATCATTATTTGTTGCTTCGCCTAATTCTCTAACGACATCTTCTAATTCTTTTTCTAGCTTATCGGGTGTTAATCCTTTACGTGACCTAAGATTCAATAAAATCCTATTATTCATTTTACAAATTGGAAGTCTGGAAATTGGAATACACAATAATTTTCGTACACAAGGACGTAAATTGCACATTACACAATATTTGCAAAATTTAGCAATTAAAAAAACAACTTACATGACAGGGCGCGCTGCGGGAAACGCACCGCAAATTCTACCTGTTTCAAATTTCACGTCGGTAAAAAGTCACTGAAATTGCATAGGGCACCAAGATTGTGGGTAAGCAGAGCCAATAACATAAACAAGGAATACATAGACTTGCAATATTACAGAGCTTACTTTATTATAGTTTTAAGAGTGATTATTTCTCTTCGCCGATTATAAGTGTATTGTAATTTGTGCATTTCAGGTAGCATTTTTAATGAGTATTTCAAAAATGTAAAATTTCAATATGGCGTCTACAAGAAAAACAAAAGTTAAATCCGGCCGGGCGCAATATAGTAGGCCTAGAAGTTTTTTGACATTATTTTTGAAAACACCGTATCCTCTTACCCAAATTGTGAAAATTTGATGATTATAGCTTTTATAATAAGTATATTATGGGGGTTTTTCAAAAATGCACATTTTTGTATTTAGTTAACGGTATCGATTTAAAATATTACAACCCCGGATTATGATTTGCATACAATAACGCAACTTTTCTTCCATTTAACCGACCTTGTATCTCTAAGGGTTTCCGATATCCCCATGTACATCATCTTATTCTGGACACACTGTATATGAATTCACACACTTATTTAAGATGAATGTGTTCAACGTCTGTTGTAACTCGTGTACCTTGTGGATAACCCCACTTCTGTATCTATCTCTATTGCTCTTACATCATAATACCCAAACGGTGGTGTCGGTTTTCGATATGAATTTTGAAACCGAGTCTGTATTCTAAAACATTTATATCTTAATAGTAAATGTTTTGATTTAAGATCTCATTTAAAAGCTATTTCCTTTGATAACCCTGGTCGACCATATTCCGCATTATATAATCATATTATATTTCACCAAGTGGTTCTCTAATAAAAACGAAACAATATTAAATTATTTAATTACTTCTCGATGTTATTAACCTTAAATAGCACATAAAAAATTACCATTGTTTGTTTTAATTCGAGCGTTTAGCATCTTTTCGACCATTAATATGTAAATTAGATCAGTTTTTGTACTATTTATTAATTATACACCTCTCACTTTTAATTTTTGCATAGTTCTATTAATGGACTGTTACATTCCGAACAAGAATGAAAAATGTTTAATCGTTAAAATCTTATTGTTTAACAAGGCGCAAAACATAAAGCTTTCACGGCATTGATACATTAAGATTGGATTTAGTGCTCAAACGACGGTCAGAGCTGATATCGGTCAAACATAGCTTTAACAATGAAAATGCATTCATGATATATCCAAAAAATTTTGATCATGTCTGACATGATCCTTAATAAACTTCCTTCCTACGGTCTTTCACCTAAGCTTTGTTCTTGGCTCTCCAGTTTGCCTTCTAATCGACGTATATCAGTTATTGTAAATGGTCATTCTTTCAGCTTCTACCAAATAAATTCCTTTGGTGTCCCAGCACTCAGTACTGGCATCCACTCTGTTACTTCTTCACGTCAATAATTTCCTCCTTTTACCATCAATCTTATTTACAGTTTTGCTGGCGACACTACTTTTCACTCTAATATTTAATTTCCTAAGCCAGCCAAAAGCCTGATTTGCGAAACAAGCGTAGGTTAATGCTTGATATCTTTTTTACAAGACCTTACACTATCTTAAATTGGGACACGAAGAATATTGTCCAGATTAATGCCTTCATAAAAAATTCGGCCAGTGCTCATTGCCCCAACAGCTTCAAAAAGCTTTTCCCACAACTCTTAGCATTCTCAATTCAATCGAACAAAAGTTGTTCGTTTTATTAATCATTCCACCCCAAGCTTACAGAAAAGCTTCCTTCTCTTGCACACCGACGGGCTGTAGAGGTTCTGTCGCTCTTTTATAGGTAAAATTTCTGCTCTGGGCTCCGAGGAGTGGGCCAGTATAATTCCTTCTCTGGCAGCTCTCAACAGAGCAAAACGTAGTGCAACTTTTATGCGTCCTTTTACAGCTCAACTAGAGAGGCCAAAAACATTCCACTTTATTCGTTTATTCAGTCAAGACACCCACAGTGCGTTAGTACTTAACCCTCAGCCGGCGTGGACTGTCCCAAGATTTAAAAAAAATCACTGGCATAGCTAAAGGGGGTAGAGAGGGGTAATTAATATTACAGTGTGTTATAAAACACATTCAAAATTAAAAGGATTTGAAAAAAATATATATTAATCTCCTCCATATTATTTGTTTGAAATGAAATTTTTATTTCTTCTTCCAATCATAACACTGCGATAGCCAGCCTTTTGATTTATTGGCTGTCAAAATTTAACAAAGCTTTGGCGGCGATATGCAGGTTGTCCCAAAAGTAATGGGACACAGAGCAACAGCGAATTCCTTAGGTCGAAATAATGAAATTAACGTAAACTTAAGTTTTTTTTAGCTTTCCTTCTTAGTTTTTAGCGTTTGTTATTTAAAAGTGTTGATGAATTTGTTCATTTTATTTATGTTATTGTTAAAATGTTTTTTTCCTTTAATGTAAGTTAATATTAAATAGAAATATCAAGCCTGCTACGATGAAATCTTAATTTTGTTATTCAGTCAAGACACCCACAGTGCGTTAGTTCTTAACCCTCAGCCGGCGTCGATATACAGGTTGTCCCAAAAGTAATGGGACACAGAGCAACAGCGAATTCCTTAGGTCGAAATAATGAAATTAACGTAAACTTGCCTTATCTAAAGTTGATATTAACTAAGAAATAGGGTGTCAAACTTTTAATTTTGTTTTCGTTTTTTCGTAATAATTTCTTAACTAAATGACATAGCTGTACCAAAATGGGGATTTAGGGGTTTTATAAGGCGAGAAATTTAAATTTCTCCATACTTTTAATGTTGCTGGTAGAGGGCGCTAGTTATGGCCTACCCCACTTGTTTTAGATGGCATAACCTTTTTAAGCTTGGTATATTGACCTGTTTATTAAAAAAAAAGTTACTATAATTGCTTCTGCGTCAAAAATATATACTTCATTTAGGTCTCTAGGAGCAACTGTTTTCGAGATAAATGCATTTTAAAGGACCCCGCAATTTTCCCATCGAAAATGGTTTTCCGCAAATTGTTTTCAAACTTTGCAAAGTAATAGTTTTCAACACGCTTATCAAAAGTCTCTACGGGCACAAAACCCAAAAACCCCTTTGACCTCCCCCCCAAAATCACCCTCAAAAGTCTCCAAATCCCTAGTGACCTTAAAGGCTGACTACTGACAGTAGTTCGCATACTGTCAACCAGGAAGCAACTTCTGAAGAAGCCAACCGCTCGTGTTGGCGAAACGTCAAGTCAACCAGACAATCGACGCCGGCCGAACAGCCCAAAAACCATTGAAACAGTAACTTCTTTTTATAAACAGATTAATATACTAAGCTAAAAAAAAGTTATGCCATCTAAAACAAGTGGGGTAGGCCGTAGCTAGCGCCCTCTACCAACAACATCAAAAGTATGAACAAATTTAAATTTCTCGCTTCATAGAACCCCTAAAGCCCCAATTTTGTATATAAGGCAAGTTTACGTTAATTTCATTATTTTGACCTAAGGAATCTGCTGTTGTCAAGGAAGTTTAAAGGTGTATGGAAGCCCAATACTGTAGAACAAAATTGTCCAGGCGTGCAGGGCGGGAATAGGGGGATTGGGCCCGCGGAGTTTGCGCTATGAATACTAGGTCAGAGCCGGACTTCCATAATTCTTTGTTACTATCTATAAAGTTGACATCATCAAATGTCAAATTTAAGCATTCACTGTTTTTTTATTTTTTGCACAAAACTGTTGGTTATTAAACGATACTACCATAGAATATTTAAAATTATTGTGTAATATTGGATTTCATATCATCTGATATAATATGGAAAGAATAGATGGCGCCACTTTACAGCCTTCTATTTAAATGGTCGATATTTTTTGGAGTTTTGTATTTTTACCAAAAATCTTAGTAAATAAATAAAAACACGATTTTTTAAAAATAAATTTCAAACATTGTATGATAGTTTCATGTACTTATCACCAATTTTATGATAAAAGAAGGGCAATATAGTGTAAATGAGTTTAATCTTATCCTAAGATTGTGGTTGTACATTAAAAAGTGAAATTTTTTATAACTGCTTTTTAGGCATATACTTTTCACTAATAACAAACATTCATGAGACAGAATAACAGTGGCTAATAATATTTAGTATCCTTTGGTACCTAGGTATCCATTGCAACAGTATCCGTTAAATATTGTGTCTACAGTATGTCGAGCTTAAAAAGTTGATAATGTAAGTTTAAGGAACCAAAAATCTAATTTCTCTTTAAACAAATACAGAAAAAGCAAAAAGGAAGTTTAACAAAAAATTGAACTTTCTTTTATTCAATTAGAGGGACCTGTATAAATTAAAATTTGTCTGGTCTGCGCAGTAATTAACAGTTTTGATCCTTTAAAAGAATGTACTAAATTATTAAATGAAATAAAAGTACCTAAATGTAAAACTTATTTCTTTTTAATAATCCACAGAAATACACAAACATTGTGGAAATCATCTAAAAGATAGTTATGATTGCCTTACTTTTCTCACTGCTATTTCCTATGAAAGTTTCATTTTCTATAATTCATAATTGATCTATTATTATTTATTCGGTTACCTAACGCTACGTCTCATAAGAAGCACCTAATTTAAATATAAGAAATACTTACCTAAAGTAAAAAATGCCGGGTATGTTACCCTTAGATTTGCAAAACAAAACCCTACAACCTCTAGTCATTTTGTTACGATATTATAAGTAACAAACAATAAACCAAAATTATAGTCACAATTTAATAAACACTTATTACTCAAATAAGAAGGTCTTTGTCAATCCAAAAAACTTCTGCAATCACAAAATATATTCACACAAAGCAAAACAATCGAAACTAATACGGCTCTCAAAAAGTATAATGTGTTGCCTAACTTACTGATTTAATTATTTTGTGGAATTTCGTTAATACGCAAAATCGGCAGGGCCAACTCTGACAGTTATTTTCATACTGGGCTGGACATTTTTTGATCGGATGGGCCATATCATTGGGCTTCCATACACCTTTAAACTTCCTTGGCTGTTGCTCTGTGTCCCATTACTTCTGGGACACCCGGTATATCGGCAAAACATGTAGGTATCAATAGGCGAATAGTAAAAAAAATATTTCAAATTTATTTTTTTTATTGTTTTATTATTTTTTTTTTATTTAGTTGTTCCAACAGTTTAGAAAAAATGTATAAGTACAAGGGAACACTATAGCTACTCAACACATGTAGGCAAAAACCTGGTTTTAAAATTAAAAACTTTAATGTTAACATCATATATAAGATTAAAAAGTACCTATGTAGACCTTTGTTCCTGCTAAAGTAAATACTTATAATTTTTTGACTCCCCGAATGAAAATACGAAAAAAATGCACTGTCAAGTCAAGAGGACCAGATCATATTAAAATTATTGCGATATAAACGCAGTCATTGTTACTTTATATACCTCTGTCAAGTCAACTTATATACCATTGTTTTGGTTCTGGCTCACCTAAGATAACCAAAATCTTGTTTTCTTTTTACTTTTGCAAGTTTTTTACAACACTCATAATTTAATTCAAGAGTTAGTTTCACTTTCTCATGTAAACATAACATAACAAATTAGGTGTCTAATATGGAATAATATGATTTATTTATACAGGGTGTCCCAAAATATGTGGGCAATCTCTCGGAATCTAATAGAAAACCTTAAAATATTATGACAAGTTCCCATAAACTTTTTCCTATGAGCCTCTCCTACGGAGATACAGGTACATAACGGACGCCCCTGGAAATCGTTTTTGTTTAAATAACTTTTAAAATACAAGGCGTAATTTCATATTTTTTAATATGATGGTTACTAGATAAGTCTTCTTAAAATGAATCCATTAAATCATATTTGGTTTTATTTAGTTTGCCAGGAACAAGCTCTGACACAATAATAGCAATTTTTTTAACACCCTGTATGATAAAGGCTTAACAATATTTATTTTGGATAACTTTAACCTTAAAATAAAAAAGGTACTCTTGATTGACATCATCAAAAATGCGAATTTTGTGATTAATAAAAAAATTTGGAAAAAAATGGAAAATTGAAAAATTGATATATTTTTTCAAATTATTCTATTTTTGATGCGCAACATGAAAAAAAAATAGGAATATTATGAAAAATTAATGCATGACCTTCAAATCTTCAATCAAAAGTAATAAAAAATATTTTTCGACTTTTTAAAAGAAAAAATCTTCATAAAATGATTGTTTTTGAGGTTTCAAACAGTTTTTATCGTAAATATAATGACGAAAAAAAATTTAAAAAAAAAATTGTAAATATCTTCATTTTTTGATGTTTTATGGCGAAAAAACAGTGAAGCCTCACTTTCATATAAATACCAAATTCTCAACTTTATCTTTCAAATCCATGTTTTACTTTTAAAAAAATATTTAATTTATGGCTCGAAAAAATGTTTAATTATCGATACTAGTACATCAATTAAAAATATAGGTAATTTTTATAAATGCAAATTGTCCGTTAAAAACTTATTATTAGGAAGGGATGTTTTGTCTAAGTAGTTTGAAGATAATTTAGAATAGATTTATATCATAGAACCATTCTATTGTCTTTTTGTGTAAAGTTGACTATTCCGACATTATATATATATATATATATATATATATATATATATATATATATATATATATATATATATATATATATATATATATATATATATATATATATATATATATATATATATATATATATATATATATATTTATATATATATATATATATATATATATATATATATATATATATATATATATATATATATACAGGGTGACATAGAAAAAAGTACATTTGCATAGTGCCACACAATAAAGGACACTAAAATAAGAAAAAAAGTTCCCATGAACACGGGTCCCGCAAGGCCTTCGTTTAAAAGATCCCACAGTAAAAGATACTGGGGGTGTTGAATTTAATTTTGTTTGGTTTTTGAATATCCCTATTGAATCGGTCGTAACTTTTTTGCTATACACTGTATGTCATTTTCGACTGAAAAAAATTGTTACTCCTTCTTTTATACTTAAGAAAGGTATACCTTGTTCAAGTCGGTAGAAGCAATGGTTCCAGTACAAATGCACGCAAATTATTCAAAAAGCGCCAAAGTAACCTTTGCAAAACCAATGATAAATAACATATTGAATAATGTGTCATAATGACACTTGTCAAACTAATGTAATAATTGTTAGAGGTATTTTGTGTTTTTGATTAAGTTTTTCATTGGGTTTTTCACTGATTATTCAAAATTGCTTTCAAAAATGGTTCACTTCACTTTTGAAGAATACAGGGACATGATTATATGTTACGGCAAGAAGCTAGATCAAATTCTTACGAAGCTCAACGTATCTATCGAAAGATATCTTTTAAGACAAGTTCATAATGTTCGAACATTTATTAATGTGCATAGGCGTTTGGGAGAAGATGGATGTTTTAGAAAACCAAAATTGGATAGTGGGGTTTTTCAGAACTCGTCACTATTGCGAAACGAAGAAACTGTTTTACGAATGGTAGAAAATAATCCGAGAACAAGCACCAGGAAAACAAGTAGCGGTGCGAAACCTCAACCGTGAATCAGTTAGACAAATTTTCAAAGAACAACTCCTTCGCCCATATCATTTCCAAAAAATTCATTCTTTATTGGAACATGACTTTTTACCTCGTGTACAATTTTGCGAATGGTTGCAAAACCAAAGACGAACATTATTTCATCAATTTTGTTTCGACGAAGCTGGTTTGGCAGTCGTGATGGTATTCTGAACCTACATAACATGCACTATTGGAATGATGAAAATCCTCATCAAACTGTAATTTCAAAGTCACCAATATGGGTTTTCTATTAATGTGTGGGCAAAGTCGACAATTACTTAATTGGCCCATTTCGATTGCCCAATCGATTGACAGCGATCGAACTGTATCGAAATTTCTTGGAGAATGATTTAAACACATTATTAGAGGATGTCCCATTGGATATTATTGGAAGAATGTATTACATACGTGATGGGGCGCCAGCTCACTTTTCTCGAGTGGCAAGGGAATATTTGGACAGGAGATTTGGAAATACGTGGATTGGTCGAGGGGAGCCTGTAGCTTGGCCAGCTCGTAGTCCCGATCTTAATCCCATCCATTTTTCACTTTGGGGATTTATGAAAAATGAAGTTTATACAGTAGAAATACATAATGAAGAACAATTATGGATAAGAATTATGGAATCGGCAGATAGATTTCGTAATAACCCAGGAATATTTCAAAGAGATGCCGTCAATCATTAAGAAGGAGATACGTTTGACATAATTTAAACATCTTCTAAAAACTTGATGTTTTGTTTTAATTAATCATATTTTTTAGCATACCATTAAAAAACAGATTTTTTTGATAAATACAAATAGTTTACAACTTCAAAAAACCATGTAACAAAATTCAAAATTAAAAAAAAAAACAGAACAAAAATAAATTGATCAATAACTTGAAAAGTGTAAAAACAAACAAATCTTTGTAATTTTTTGATTAGCTATTTGACCAAGTAATTGGGTTTTTTCAAAAAATTGGGAAAAGGGAAAAAAACGGGCCCTAACCCAATTGACAATTTTAGTTTTATTAATTTAAATTGAAATTATGTTTTTCCCATGTTTGGGTGAAAAATTTTTCTGAATTTTAAATTTTTAGGCGAAAGAAATTTATTATTCTAACCGGATTCTCGTTTAATTGCTAGATTGTAGATAGACAAGACAAAATACGCATTTTTAAGGAACTTTGATACTTTATTTCAATGTTAATAGCACAAAATAGAAATTAATGGTGCTATTATTACTTTGCGTAAATTTTTATTTGTTTTTTTTTTGTGAGAAAATTTAGAAAAAAAACCTTATCCTTTGGCAATTTTTTTAAAATTTTTTTAATTTTGGGGTTTAAAAAAGTTAATTTTCTTTTTTAATTTTGGAAAAAAAAAATTAATTTTAAAAAAATTTTCCAAATAAAAATATACAGTTTCCCTTTTTTTCCCCTACATGTATTGCTATCTTGTTTAGTATACAATATAGAGAAACGTTTAAATGGGGAAAAATTTTAGAAGATTTAATTTTACAAAAAAAAACGTCGATTTTTTTTGCTTGTTTTTATTTTTTTTTACCGTTCGTCTTTTGTTTTTCAGTTACTAAACAAAAATTTTAATTTTTATTTTAACTAAAAAATTCAAAGAAAAAAAAACAATTAAAAAAATTGACCCTATTGTAATTTGTCAACTTTTCTTGTAATATTGGGCCCTTTTGTACATCTTTTTTATAAGTTATGTTGTATTTAGGCTGATGATGACCATCTCTATGGCAGAAACATGTCCCTTTTTCTAGAAGTCTATGACTCGTCAATAAAACAAATTATGTTGTGAAAAACAGTGTTTTATTTCATTCTATACACCCTGCCTACTTTAACTAGGCTGTTCTAAAGATAGTTAAATAGGATTTATTTTCTATCATAGGCGTGGGACACCCCCGGGTGCCGTGGGTTTCCTTGGGGGGGCCCCCCCCCTAGCCCTGAAAAGATTACTGTATTTAAAATATGAAAATTATTATTTGATAAGGTTTGATTAAAAAATTCCCGCGAACGCACCTTCTCAAAAAAGAGTATGGTAAAATCAAAATTAAGATCCACAATGCGCCAAAACGTTTAGAAAATCCTGAATCCATTTGTGGAACGAAATTAAAATATTGATAAAAATACGATGAAAACGAATTTAAAAAAAAATTTTACCTTATGAAAAAGAATCTTTTTTTAATAAATAATGTATAATGTACTCGGTTTTTATTATTTCATAAAAATTTTTAAACCCCCAAAAATTTTTTTATTTTTTAAAAATTTAAAAAATTTTTTTTTATTTTTTGTTTTATTCACTTTATTATTTAAAAAAAATCCGACATGACGTATCCTATGGCTTTACCCCATAGGGCGTCAGCCCGGGAACCACCCCTATCAAAACCACTCCTCGCGCCCCCTCGGTCAGTGATCCTCGGCCAAATTCATTTGTCTCGAAAAAAAAGGGGCCCCCCAAAGGGCAACAGACTTCTGCTTTTTTATCCCAGTTGTTCGGGTGAATGTTGACATGCGGGAATACATTTTAGCTCTCCCAACACTTTTTTTCCCCTTTTGCCCCCCAAAACGCCGACAATCAGGACAACCAATCCCCGTTATACCCCGGATAGAGCCCCGAAGTTCGCCAAGTAGACCCCGATATTTGGCTCGTTTCCCCCGTTCCCCTTTTTACGATGTTAGTTTCCGCTGGGGCGGAACTTCACATACATAAAGTTATTTTTTGTCAAGGAGAACGATATCAGGTTTATTCGCGAACTTGATGCGTAGTTGGGAATGCAAAATTTCCCCAAAAAATGCGAGTTGTCTTTTTTCACTACTGCCTCGATACCCCCGGGGGAGCAAATGGCAAAATTGCTGTTTCGTCGGGGCCGTTTGTCTGAGGTAAAAAAAAAGCCCCGAAGCGCATCGTTATGTCGGTGGATGTAACCACTTAAGCATGCATGGACAAGCTGACAATAAGTGCATTAGTTTTGGGGGGGTTTCTGTCGACAAGCTCGACAAGCAGTATCAGGAATGTTAGAAAAGGGGGTTCGGTATACCAATGTGTTTATCACCCCATCCTGGCATGCTAGGAAACCCTCGGTCTCAGACGGCTCAGCAGTTTTTAAAAAACCCCAAAAAAGGGGGGGGTTTTGAGAGGGATTAATCTTTCTATGTTTGGGTAAAAAACTCCGTGTTGCGGCTTATTAAAAAAACATCTGCTGTTCTCCCCTTTTTTAAATGCATTTTTTTTCCGCTTTAGACTAAAATCTTACAAGTGATTGGTCGTCTTTTGGGAATCTATTGCAAATCTGAGACCAAATTTCTCCGCTGCCTTAAATAAAAACCTCCAACTTTTGCTTTTTTGTGTGCTCTTACTAGTTATCGTGGATCAGTACTATTGGCAACTTGACAAGCAAGATCAAAACCAGTCATCGTGCATACACCCCTAAGCTTAAAAGGCCACGACCTCCTGGTGGCGTGGGGGGTAAAAAAGGGGTGTTGATAGCGGGGGGGGGATGGATCCCAAAACGGTGGAGTCCCCTCCCCTTTTTGCCCACTTAACCACCCCAAAAAAGTAAAGCAATACGGCACTGCTAGCATGTTGGTAAAGGACCTTATTTTTTCCCCGGGTAATTCGGTTTCCCCCAAAATTTCCGTAAACGTCGTAAATTATTATTATTATTATTACTATTATTATTATTATTATTTCGGCACCCACACCAGCTTTACCCTGCGCACCCTATGTTTTCTATGCCATATTGTTTATACCAAAACCCACAGGGATAAATATTATAGGACAAAATTTAAGGAAAAACAATAAAAATTAAAAAAAAAATGAATAGCCAAATTTGAAAAATATTAACTCGGTCATTACAAATCTTAAAGACTTTTACCAAAACTCATTTTAAAAAACAGAATAACAGCTTCGTTTTTGTGAAGCAGTACCTATACCTAAATTCACGTAAAAAAAAGTCCTATTGAAAAATTTTTAAAATTTTTTTTTTTGGAATTTTTTTGCTTTATTTTTTTAATTTACTTTTTTTTTTTTTTTGCCTTAAACATGTGACATTTTGATAGGAAATTTAATTTTAAACAACTTTTCTGTTAACATATGTGTCAAAAAAGGGCAAAGAATTTGAGTTAAAATTAAAAAACTAAAAAGTAGACTAATTAGTGATGAGCCAGACGGGTTTTTGGGGTTTTTCCCCCTTGGTTTTGCAGCAAGACCAAGCCCAAACCCCCAAGATTCCTTTCCGCTTGCAAGACCAAGAGGGGGAGAAAGACCAAAAAAGACCAAGACCGAGGAGTGCAAGCCCAAACCGACCTCAAGACTCTTGCACTTTTGCGTTTTTTTAATATTATAATATTAAATTTTTTTTATTCACCATACAGACAGTATTTCAAACAGCCATGGGGAAAAAAAGTATCGAAAACCCCCAAAAAAAGGGGAATATTTAATGTAATAATAAAAAAAAACGGTCACTTTGTTCTTTTATACATTTCCCCAACAACGATAACAAGTAAAATTTAATAACGTGTTTCAAAAATAATATTAATATATATATATATATATATATATATATATATATATATATATATATATATATATATATATATATATATATATATATATATAAATAAAAAAACCCTTCACGAAAAGAGAAAAACCAGGGTTAGTTGTAGTTATTTTTAGAAGCTTAAAATTACTTTTATATCCCAAATGTTTTTTTTTTTTTAATAATATCTAGTGAAGACAATTTCGGGGTTTAAATTTAAAAAAATTTCCCCCAAAAACTAGAAATACCATTAGATTGTTTTTTAAAAAATAAGATATAAATATAAAAGTGATAGAATAAAAAAAAATATATTTTCATGTGATAAAAAATATTTTTTTTATAAATAAATTTTTTTAAAAATTCCCCGGGTTTAGAGGGGAAAAATAAAAAAAAATGCCAAAAAAATAATGATGACGTCATTTTTGTCAAAACCGAAAATGATATTTAAGAACCATCTACGTCGACATTTTTCCCCATACAAGACAGTTTAACAATTTTCAACACAATATACAGGGTGTTGATTTTTATAAATGGATTTTTCCCCGGGGATATCGAGCTTTGTCACACTATTGAGCCACCTTGTGTATGCAAAATGTTTATAAAGTATTTGTATAAATTTTGTACGGTAAATGTCTGACTGATTTAAAAATTACCAAACAGTTTTTTAAATAATTTTTTTTTAAAACGGGAAACCCAAATTTTTTTTTACCAGAATCTTTTTTACGGAAATTTCACATCTGGTTAAAATTAAAATTTTTTTTTTTTTCTCACACTGTACACTTTTTTTATTTGTTTTAAATTTTTTTTAAACTTCTTTAAAAAAAAAAGTTTAATTAATTTTTATCACTAGTATGTTTCTATATCCCCCAAAAAGCAAAAAACAGGTTGTGTTTCAATTCAACGGGGGAGCTATAAATAAATAAGCCCCTATATTTAAAATATCCTTTTAAATAAAAAAATTTAAATGTACGTGTATTTTTAAAATTGGTATATTTTAAATTTTTAAAGCAAAAAATATAGCCCCCCCTAGTAATTAATTTTTGGGTTTTTTTAAAAAAAATATATTTTACCCAAAAAATTGTTTGGTTTAAATTATTTCTACCTAACAAAAACAAGACCACCCAAAACTTTTGCAGCAAGACCAAGACCAAGCCCAAAACCGGGTGGTGCAAGACCAAGACCAAGCCCCAAAACCCATTTTTTGGGTTGAAAAACCCCAAAAAACCCAAAATCGGGGTTGCAAGACCAAGCCCCAAGGGCCAAACTAGCCTGGTCTTGGTTTTAATGAAACAAAAAACCCTTTTTTAACGTTGTATTTCCTTTTACCCATCCTTTTTTTTAAATAGTCAATAGTTCATTAGATATTACCTAAACAACTGTTTTTTTTTTATTAAACCATTTTTTAATGGTGAGCAACACTTTTCTTGAAGCTTAAACCAAAAATCAAAAAATTTTTCCCAATTAAAAAATGTGGCAAAAAAAGTGAAACTTCGTATACCAATTTAAAAAAAAAAAAACTATTATTTTTTGATGTTTCTTTTTTTTAAAAAGGCCAATTTTAAGCACATAAAAAAAAAAATAATGCCTTAAAAAAATTATGATAGGTAATTAAAAGGGAACTAAAAAAACGGGGAAAATCAAAATTGTCTATTCTTAGCATTACTAAATAAAGAAAATTTTTTTAATTTTTTTAAAACCCCCTTATTGATTTTGAATAAAGAAAAAAAAAATTTAATGTTTGGCAAATTTAAGCTTTAAAATATCCCCCCTTTTCCCAAACAAAATTTTAAAACCCCCATAAATACAGGTAATCCTTAAATAATAACAGAAAACCCTTTTAATAAAGCAATAAAATGGAAACTAATTACACCACATAATGCGAATGCAGGTCCGTAACAGCGAAGATTGCCTTAGCTGAAGATTAATGCAGTTGTCAAAAAATCTGTTCCTTATAGAAATTCGTAAATTATCTTCAAAAACGTGTTAATTTGAGATAAAGCTCTTAAAAATATGAGCGACAGCTTATTGGAATCGAAATGATGTCTCGAAAAACGTATTTGAAGGATTTTTTAGCACGCAAAAAATGCAAAAGTTGTTAATAAATTAAGTTAAAAAAATAGGATTTTCGTTTTTAGTTAATAACTCTAACACTATTAGTAATTGGGGAATTAAAAAACTTTAAGAAGGAGGTGTTAAACTAAAAAAATCGGTGATTTGTATTTATCTGAAATACCCTGTAGCCGATTTTCTTGAAATTTGTCAGTGAATTTTTAGAAATAAGGGCCCATTTTAGGCGTAATTAAAAAAAAATTTAGTACAGTGGCGTCTCCGGGGACAACTTATCGAAAATTATTGTGGACAATATGTACGCCACTGACTTTTTTGCAGTTTTTTTTTAAAAACAACTTTTTGTCTTTTGGTATTTTTTTCTATCTTGCCTCGTTTTCAAGAAAAGGAAATAAAATTTCCTTAATTGTATATCCCGAGACCATACAAGAAACATATAGGAAAAGTTATTTTGGAAATTATTTTTTATTTATTTTTTATAAATAATTAGGCAACAACGCCAAATATTAAACTAAATATCAATAACACCAAAACAAACAAATTTTACTAAATTAAGTATTGGAAATGACACCCTGCGACTTTAATACGTTTCTTGTGTTATCCAGCAAAATGCAATAAAGTATTTTTTTTTCTTGAAAACGAAGCAAGATAGAAAAAAATATTAGAAGACAAAGATGTTTTATGTTTAGTTGTTTATAAAAAAATATATATTTAGAGTGCAAAAAAGTTAGTGACATATACTTTTTTTACAATTATTTTCGATAAGGTGTCCCCCTAACACACCACTGGACTTATTAATTGATTAGGCCCTCAATTAAATAAACAACTCTGGCATATTTCAAGAAAATCGGCCACAGGGTATTTAAGTTACACCCTTTATCTTACAAATTATGCACTTTCGGACTCATGTTTATAAAAACTTTTTTAATATTTTTTAATGAGGAATCACCTTCTAAAATTTGCATTTTTTAAACACCCTGTATTTTAAAACTAATCAGTGACTTGTTTTTTGTTTGGTTACGATGGAAACCCGATATATTTTCGTAAATATTCATCCTTCAATTTTCTCTGGGCAATATTAATAAATAAAAAATTTCATGTCAAAATAATGACATACACAAGCAATGGACTTTAGATTTTGCTTTAAAATTAAAGATAGGATTTTTAGACCAACCTTACCTGTTTTTGGTTGGGTGTACGAGGGAGAATAATTTTTGGAAACCCTTTTGGGGGGTATATAAGAATCGAGGGTTTTTTTTTTAATACAGAGCCAGTGAAATTAATGCCGCATAATGCCGCATTCTGCGAGCAATAATTGAAACAACCAAGGGATTAGGCGAGGCATTGGGGTAATTGAAAAACCCCAGTATATGCCCATCTCAGACAGGTGCAGGCTTTGGGTTTAGAATATTGAGTGCCCTTTTTCCTATAAGAAAGGTTGATAAAAATGCTAATTACATTACATTTTTGCAAAAAAGCAATAAAGAAAAATAAAGGAGAAAAAGCGTAGTTTTTTGCGTGTTTTTTGGTCTTTTTTTTTTTCTGTTAAGCCCCCCTTTTTGGGCCAAAAATCATAACCTGGTAAAAATCACTTAAATTTTGTTAATAAGGGGGCTAAAACATTTAAATTTTGAAAGGGGCCCAAACTGGGAATTCGGTTGGTGTTTTTCCATAATAATATTTATAATTTTTTTAAAATTTGCTTTGGGAAAATTTCCAATTTTGAAAAAAAGAGTATATTCACAGTAGATCCACAGCTGATCTTCTTTCCTTTGTCTCACACAACTGGAACAACCTTGAGTTTCTTGGTGAATCCCGATCGGCTCTTGCAACCAAATTTTGGCTCTGGGGTTCCAAATTCCTTTTGGCCCTTCCACCTAAGCTTTGCTCTTGGTTTCCAGTTTCCTTTTTAATCGACGATATCAGTTAGTGTAGGGGGGCATTCCCCAGCTTCTACCAAATTTGCGGGGGGGCCCCCGGGGCTCGTGCTGGCACCCACGCTTTTCTTCAAAATTAAGATTTTCTTCTTCCCTAATCCCTTCATAGTTTTGCTGAGATAGTACCCTCCACTCTAATTCAATTTCTTAAGCCCCGTTAACCCGATTTCAAAAAAACAGTCAATGAGAATTCTTTCAAAGACCTCAAACTTATCTTGGATTGGGCCCCAAAAAAAATTTTTAATTTAAGCCTCGAAAAAAATCATTTTCCCCCGTCGCAAAAAAATCTAAATGCTCATCCCTTACATATGAGCGGGCCCAAATTCTGCAGAACAAAGAGTCGTTTAATCTTGTCGGCGTTATTTTTTTAGAAAACCTCAACTGGCCAAACACATTTTTTCCCCCAGCTTCAGCAGTTCAAAAAAAATTGGATTTCTCTTCCGAGCCAGAAAATATTTCTTTCCCAATTTTACACTTTAGTATCCCAAATCAGACCCTTTTGAATATTGTTCTCATGTTGGGGGAAAGGCGCCCCTACAACAAAGCATTCTGGACTCCATTCAAAGAAAGCCGTTCGTCTTATTAATGACCAACGTTCACAAAAAGGCTTCCTCTTTTTTCCCCCCTCGAGCTGTGGGGATTGTCGCTCTTTAAAAGGGATTTTCACGGCTTCTGCTCAGAGGATTGGCCAGTAAATTCCTTCTCTGGCAGCTCCCAACAGACAACACTAATGCAACTTTTATGTCCTTTTCAGTTCAGTTAAAAGGCCCCGAATTTCCCGTTTTTTCTTTTTCACCCTAGAGTGTCAAAAATGTGGAACCTGCCCCGGGAAAATTTTTTCCCTTTCCCCCAACTCCAAAAAAATTTAAAACCCTGTGAACAAACTCCCTCTCACCCACTGAAGACACCCACGGGGCGTTAGTATTGGCATCAGCCTTCTGGACTGTCCCAAAAAAAAAAAAATTGGGGAATTAGACATTTAATTTTTATCCCCCTGTACTAGATATCTCAAGCCAAATATTTTTTTTTAAAAAAAATTAAATCATTTGGGACCCCGTAATTTTTAAAAAAAAATTTTTTTAAAAATATGGTTTAAAAGTACTTGAAAACCCCTTTTTTTTAAAATTGAAATCTTAATCGGTCGATTGGTTGCCAAGATACAGGCTGCCTAAGATGCCCGGCGTTGAATGCGTTATAAACAATAATCAACATCAACTTCTTATACAGGGTATTCCCCCAAAATTAAGCCTTTTCATTGGGGTTTTTAAGTTTAAAAAGTTCGGGTCGGTTAAAAGAAACAAAGTTGCGCATGCCACCGTAGAAGTTTAAAAATTTCGGGGAAATTTTCAAGCCTTTTTGGAAAAAAAAATTTAAAATTTTGGATTTTTTTTTTTTTAAATTTCCCTTCTTATTGCTACTTTTGTTCTATAAGATAGTGATTAGATTCACACCGACGTTTTGTCATGCCATCCCCAACTATTTTTTTTTTAGGTCCTAGATTTTTTTTTATAGTTTTATGAGCTTTTAAAATTATAAAA
>JAHBCN010012231.1:0-27232 GCA_019359885.1 Listronotus oregonensis
TTTTTTTTTTGAAATAAAGGAATAATTTTGATACAAGTTTAGTTCTGGGGGGCGGCAGTGCTAGATGAGTATCAAAAATTGAACAAAAATAACAGTGAGCGCTTTAAGCATTTAAAAATGCAGTGTAAAAAACAATTCTGAACATTTCCAATTTTTTTTCTAAAATAATTTTTGTTGGGTACTAGTCAAGATGGACCGCTTTGGTCCTTGTCCCAGGGTATAGATCCTGTGCGTACACGGAATCGAATAATACTTATGACCTTGCAGATGGCCTAAAACAAAATTTAAAAAAAAAAAAAACAAAACACCAAACTTAAAGACGTTTCGGTGGCAAGTCTCTAACCGATTTCAATATAAATAATTAGTTAATTTTAGTAGCACCAGAATTAATTTATTTTATATGAAAAAAGACAATATACAAAAGGTCATTAATACATACCGGTAAAAGTAAAATATACAGTGCGAGTCCCTTACTTGGAACAAATTCAAAACAAGTTATTTTTGGAAAAATGCTTGAAACCGTCGATTAGAATTTTTGGGTCGCGCTCTAAAGTATTTTTAGAGCGCATATCATTATACATAACTGCTCCATTTCAAATTTTTCCTCTGTGCCATTTGCGAGATATTAAATAACATAATTTTACCAAAACATAAAACTTATTTTATTCACATTAATAATGTTTCTTTAATACAGGTTAAAATTTTGAAAAAGACTTTTTTTACCCTCCGATCGATTCCACAATGAAAAATTGGGGAATTCAAAAAAAATTTTTTACGACCCCACGTATATTCCAAGCAATGATAACGCCAAATTAGACAGCTGCTATCCTGTTTCGATCATTAAGGAGGCCGATATTAAAAAAAATTTTAGGATCTTGTTCGCAATAATTTTACGTTTTCAAATAATGTGCATTTTGAATATACAGGGTGTTTCAATAATATTGCGAAAACATTCAGGACGGGTTTGCTTTCTTAAAAAAAAAAAAAAATCCTATAAACATATGTCCGAAAATGCCTTGTTTCGTAGAAACAGGGTGTTAAAGTTTTTTTTTGTGTTTTCTAAATAATTGTTTAAATTTTGCTGATATTTGAATTAAAATGGTATCTGGGGTTTTTTGACATGAAAAATTCGAATTTAATATTAGTAGGGCTCCCACTTATAGGGGGCTCTACCTACAACTTTGATGTGTCATAATTTTTTTATGCTTGCCTGAATGTAATCTTTAAGCAAAAAAATAGATTTTTCCATCATTCCCACGTAAAAAAAGTTTCATGATAAAAGTTGTTACGAGCCACCATTTTTGAGATATTTGGATTTAAAATAATAAATGCATTAGATTTTAAATGTTTTATGTTGTAGCCCAAAAATTTCTCTTTCGGTAATAAAAAACTTAATATGCGCTTTTAATAAAACTTGCGTTCCAATTTACACACAACAAAAATATTTCTTTCATTGATAGAAAGCGCGACTAAAAATACTAATTGACGGGTCAGATCATTTTTTTAAATATAACTTGTTTTTAAATTATTGAACTTATTTCAAGCTAGGGTCTTGCACTGTATAATTAATTAATCTTGTTGTTGGTGAAAATAGATACGTATTAGTAAAAACAACGCCTTTAAAAACAAACCAAGAAATAGGATGTCACTTTCAATATAAACTGATATCATATTAAATTTTTTAAAATATTAACAAACCACTTGTACAAATTATTATGGAAAAATTAAATTAACATTAAATGTTAATAGCCACTAGAATGTCAACATAGTTTTGTTTCTGGGATATTAGCTTTTGTCTCATAGCCTATTGTGGTTTAAAGTAATCAAGTTTAAATAAATCGCATAGAAAACCAATATTATTCCCTGGTGTGTAATATTTTAAAAAAAGAAAAATTAAAATGCTATCTTTTTAGAGTAAAATATACAGGGTGTTTCATTAAATAAACTTAGTCCGATAACTTTTTTACCTGACCTCGTATACTTATTCTGAAAATGGCAGAATATTCAACAATCATTAAAAGAAATTTTTATATAAACCATTTTTTGGCATTTCTTTTAATTAAGAAAATATAGGGCCATTCTTAAATTAACAATTTTTTTATTTTTCCTCGCATCTCTTAAGCAAGCGAAATTTTCTTAATTTTAGTTTTACCATTTTAAGTTTTACCCAAAAAGAGCACATATTACTTTTTTAATACCACTAACAATTATGGAGACACCCTATAACAGTGTCGAAAATGGAACACCCTGTACTTATAACATAAATAGCTATTTTCTTATTAAAATATACCACCTTGTACAAACAGTAACTTATTTAAAAAAATGCCTATATAACTTAAATATCCCATTTTGGTTTGAGATCAGGTTTCTTCTTCCAAATCAAAACACATTAAAATTAATTTTTCCCTTCGCATCTTTGAACTGCCAAAGCACAATTATTGCCTTGAATCGATGAAAGTCACACAGCTCTGAGTTCTGGATTCATCCAGGCGTGCTGGAGAAGGATACTAATTAAAACACGAGCCCTGGATCCAGAATCCCCATTTTGTCCTTTTCAGGATATTTCCTGGCCATAAGCGAATTGTCTTTTTGTTTTGATCGTATTTCGGATCCAGTTTTTCTAATTGTACGTATTGTATTTTATTTTCTAAAGTTTTGAAATAAAATTAAATGCGATTTTATTATTTAAAAAATACTCAGAAAGTACAGGAGAACATTAGTTTACCTAATTTTTCCTCAAAAAAATAAATTAAAAGGTAAATAAGCAAATTTAAAATTTAAAAAATTTTAAAAATTTACCATGTCAAATTTTTTTAAAAAAAAAGTAAAAAGTTAAAATTATAGGTATTTTGTTAAAAAACAAAAATTACACAAGTTAAACATATTTAGAATACATTTTACTTTGTACTTTTTTTTGTCTCTCACCCAAAAAAAATTTTAAATATTTTTTCCCCCCTTTCCTCTTATTATATAAATTCCCCAAAAAAATGAAAAGTTTTTTTGTAAAATTTTTTAAGAAAGAACCCAAAATTTTTCTTTTTTAAATCAATTCTTTTTGGGGGTTTGCACGATAAAAGAAAAATGGAATAATTTCCAAATTTTAAAGTATTTAGAAAAACACCAAATTATGCTTCATAGACAGTCCAAAATGTCCTTACCCTTTTTTTTTGCCACACAGCTTAAACAAGCCCCTTTATTTAAATTTGGATACCCCGACTATTTGATATATCCAAGGCTTTTAAGTTTAAGCAGTTCTGGCATGATGCTTAACAAACTTTCTTTCTACGGTCTTCCACCCAAACATTGTTCCGGGCTCTTCATTTTTTTTCTTATTACATATTCACTTTTTTGGTCATTTTTTCCCCCAAGTTACCCGGGTTTCCCTAGACCAAATAAGTTTTGTTTTGTTTGTTTAGGGTGTCACAAATTTTACTCAACTTTTTTTTAGTTTTTTTCCCTATCAACTTTAGTCTCGTTCCACCTAAAGATATAAAATTTGGTACGTAAATTATCATAGTTATTCTAATTACTTGTGAGAAAACACTTCTTGAGGCAGTATGTTAATATTGAAATTTGGTATGTAGGTAGATTTTAGGACACAAGTTAAGGAAAAATTCTACAAACTGCACGTCTTTACTCAGAACGGTTTGAAACAGGAACTTAGTACCATATGCTTAGGGGTTATTTAAGGGGGTGGTAACGTTAATCCGTGCCAAGAAAGGCACATTTTTGCGAATTTTTTGGGCGACATAGTTAAAATTTATTTGTTAAAACTAATGTATTGTATAAAATTCAAAGATTATTAAGTTATATTTTCATGAAGAAATATTAGCAACTATTTGAAAGTGTCTCGGAAAAAAGTAGAAATGCAATGTCCCTCATAACTTGGTACTGGATTATCCGAAATCAAAAAGTTTTTTCGTTAGATAATGTGTTTTCTTAAGTGACGCTGGGTTTTTTGAAATTGCAACACTTTGAAGTGAAAAAACTGTTTTTTTCGAAAAAAAAAACAGGAAATTTGTTACTGTAAAATAAAAAATATTAACAAATTTAAAAAAAAAACTCTCCAGCGTTACCTCGTAAATTATATACGGACATAGTGTTCAAAATTTTAAAAGAATCGGTGCTGTAGTTTTAAAGTTACGAAGAGCCCGACTTTAAAAACGTGAGTTTGGAGTAAAACGTTTATAAGCGGATTTTATCGGCTTACCTTACTTACTGTATCTTGGGTAGTTTTGTTCCGATGCCTTTTAAATTTTTACACAATATTCTTAAAAGGTTTTCCATTAATTTTTTTTTAAATTATAAATAAATAAAAAAATAAAAAGTTTTAAAAACATTACCCTTCCCTCCTTAACAATTTTGTAATCTGATTGAACCTGAGTTTCTGAGGTCATATTTGTCTTAAAATTAAGACAGGATTTTATTCACTAAACAAAGAAAATTGCTACATATACCTCTCAAACCCAAATCCAGAGATCTGTCTGTATTGATAACAAAAAAATTGTCTATATTAATAAAAAAATATAATTTGATAAAACACACAGATCAGTAAAAAAACTTGCCAAGTCGGGATTTTTGAAAAGGAACTTAGACCTTGTTTTACATTAGTGTTTTTGGTAAGATCTCCTTAAAATGAACCTTAATTAATATTGGTTAAGGCCAAATATTTTTTTATTTAATTTAGAAAAAAAATGATCGCTTTTTTCAATCCTCATCCCTTCTTTAAAGAAATGAATTCAAGTTTTTCAGAAAAAAGAGTTATTTAGTTTTTGTGGTTGATTGATTGATTGATTGATAATCTAAAAAAAGTTGGGTTTTTTCCCCCCTTCCCCTGCACCCCCCCGGGTTGTTGTATCTTTTTGGGATTTGTTTGGAAAGGTTTACACCTTAAAGGGTAGTAGCCCTTTTTCTGTTCTTTTTTTGGCCCAGCCCCCGGTGGTTAGGCACCATGGGTTTTGATTTGTTCTCCAGATGTAAGTGCAGGGCCTCATATATGATGTGGGGCTCCTTCCCTTCGTCCCTAGTCTAAATGGGGTTTTTCATAGATGCCCTAGGTGAAATGTTTTCTTTTGGGGGTGTCCGGTTATTAATCCTGTTTTATTCAATTTTTTCCTATTTAGTTTTAGTAGTTCACTTGTCAATTTTGATGGTGACAAATTGATTTAGTGTTTTTGGTTTTAAAAATGGGTTTCCCAAACCGATGTTTTGGGAACAAACCCAGCATGTAGCCCGAACCGAGGCTTTTTGGGATTCCCCAAAAAGGTTTAGGGGCCCCCAAAATTGGGGGGGCCCCTCCAGGGGGCTGCATTTTTATTGCCCCTATTTTTCCCTTTTCCTGGCAACCCCCAAAAAGAATTTTTTGGGTTGGGGTTGAGGTTCAGACAGTTCCAAACCAACCTTAGTTTTCTTGTTAGATGCAAATTTTATGGCCTTGACTATCAGAGAAGATAGTAATGTCCCTGTTTTATCTCCCCCCCGTTCTCTGCAGACAAAGTTCAAGGCATATATTTCCGCCTGGAAAACAGTGGCATATTTCCCGGGGTGATTAACCTAATACCATATTCCTTTTGCCGGCCCATTGTCAGTCTTTTTCCATCGGTATACCCCAAATTTAACCGGGCCAGGGGATCGCTCCCATTATTTACTTTCCAGAAAGTATAGGTTTTTATTTCGATACAGCTACTACAAGGTATTACAAAACGTTGTGAGAAAAATTTAAACTTGGATTCATCACCTAAAAATGTAAAAAAAGTGTATATTAACATCGGTCAGAAAATGCTAATGAAACTTTTCCGTATACTTTATTTTATTTTTCTCAAAAACTAGTTGAAATCCTAATATAAGTTTTGATACCAAAAAGTTTTTTAAAACACTTTACACACAAAAGCAGAAAAGGGGAAAGATTTTTAGCATTTAATTCGAACTTAAAATATAATTTTTCTAAAAAATGAAAAATCGTACTAAATAATAAAAAACTTCTATTGCAAAAACGCTGCTTCAGAACGCAAAAATCCAAGAGGCACTTTTTAAGCGAGACTAATTTACCGTTATTAAATTCTGCTAAAACTAATGGCGATCAGTTTTTTTAGCTAAATATAAATACTTGCCGGCTATTAGGGACGGAATAATTTAAACACCCTGTATTGTAAAAGCGCAGCATTTCCAGAACCCTGTTTATATAAACTTTTTTTAATGTAGAATCTTTGCTCAAATTTTCCTTCTTCAACAACCTGTATATGTATTTTATAATATTCGGGAAAGTTCTGCGAAAATACCTGTTTTATATTTTTCTTATATCGACCATATTCAATATTGTTAATTGGATGTTAATTATGTAATATATTGATTTAAATTAAAATTTAAATTTGACGCTTTGGGGCGCAGGAACGGAGTTTAAAAATAACTTGAATAACAGTGTATTAACTTACAGAAAAATAATCATTTTTCTAGTATTCTTACAGGTGTGAATTTAGGCTATATTTGCAAAAAATATTTAAATAACGCTCTTCTGTATAAAAAGCCTTCCCGCGCAAAACTTATGTGATATTTTGACAATTTCGTAACCCTTTACACTGACCTGAATTAAAATCATATTATGGTATTTTATATAAACTTACTAAGTGACTGTGTATTGACTCTTCGAAGACGAGTCTAAAGATTGTTTTATTCTTTAAAGGAAACTAGCAACCATCTATTTTTGTGGGTGTGCTCTGTCGGGAGTTGTCAGAGGAAGAATTATTCTGCGAAGCTGAAGCCGCAAAATTGTCTATAAAAGAGTAACAGATCCCTACAGCCCAGTCTTATTTAAATTAAAGTTTTTTGTCTTATCTTGATATTCATCGATTGTTTCCTTAACCAATCTCTCACTGTAGCCGTTTTGCTTGAGATCCCTAGTTAGATTACTTATTTCGGTTTGCAGGGATTCCTTACTGTTACAGTTTTATTTATAAAAAAAGCGTACACGAATTAGAAAGAGAGGCAAGTTTTGCCATATATGCGTAAAACCGGCTTGTCTAAATGATTGTTTATTGGAGGTTATCACACGTCATAGATTATCAAAATGCAAAGCCTGGCGTCGGTGTAATTCATTTTGAAAATGCATGGTGGTAACGTTTAACAAACTTTGACGGAAAAATAAAAATGCATCGTCAGTTGTCTAAAGTAAAAAAGGCTAAATTGTACCCAAGAATCGAAGAAAGATGGGAATCCGTGCTGTAGCGCAGTTGTATAATAGAAATAAAAAAAACTATATTGAAAATTAAGCGACGCCGGGAACAAAGAAGATTCCCTAAAGATTAAAATTGGTTCAGGTCGTCCCAAACTTTCCAACCCTGAACAGAATGCTGTTTTGGGTATTTAAGAAATAATCCATTTGCAACTGCAACGGATGCTGTTATTGATACAGCATTTCCTGCCTCCCAATCTACCGCCAGCAGGAGAGTAAAGGAATTGAACTAAAATGTCGCCCAGCTGCGAAAAAAAATGTTTTTTAACGAAGAAAGGCGACAATCAAGGATTATTTTTGCTTTAAATTATATATACCGCAATCTTTAATTTTGGAACAGGGTAATTTTTACTGATGAAAAGACGTTCCAGTCGACTTATAACGGCCAAATTCGTGTTTACCGTCCAAACAATACCAGGTTTACAGAGCGATATACTAACCCCCTCACTTCTAGACATGGGCGTTTCTCTGTAAATGTATGGAGCTGGATAAGTGTTCATGGACCTGGTGTTTGCTGTCGAATAGAGGGAAGATTTAATGCCGGAAATGACATTAACATTTTAGAAAACATATTGTTACCAACTGCTGTGGTGGCAATAATACGTTCATATTTTAACAAGATAATTGTCCAGTCCATACGGCCAATGATGTAACCCACTGGTTTTAAACCCATAATGTGGAAGTGCTGCCTTGGGTCGCTTATAGTCCCGATATCAATCCAATCGAAAATATTTGGGGTATAATCGTAAAAAATATATATAGTCGAAATCTTAGGCCACAAAATTCAGAAGATTTATGGGAAATAATACATGCGTGCTGGGAAGAGCTTGATCCAAATATAAAAATAGACTGACCCAAGTAATAAAAAAGCAAGGTTATAAAATATTAGATTTTATTTATTCTTGTTTATCGTTTTTTGTTTCTATTGTAATTTTTATAAAACTGTTTCGTGTACGCTTTTTATGAATACAACTGTACATCGTTTATATAAATTTGTTTTTATTTTATTGATGTCACACCAATGGATGACATTTTCCATAATCTTCATCATCTAATAACCTCAAATGGAGAAACATAGACATCAGCCGGTTTTAACTCAAATATGATGAAGGTGGCTCTCGCTTTAATTCTTGTACGCCTTTTTTATGAATGTAACTGTACATAAGGTCACTGCGCGGTTATATGGAGTACGTATGACTCCTTGCTTTGTTTCGTTAGAGTGATTGGAATTCTGGTGTAAATATTGTCCAGTGTGGGTAGGTTTTCTGTATACCGAGGTTTGTATATGTCCATTATTTTGTTTGACTAAAACGTCGAGAAAAGGTAGAGCCGAAGTTTGTTTCTTTACCATTGTGATCAAATCTATTATTTATTCCATTATTCATAAAAAAACCGCTGAGAGAAAAGAAAATTTAAAGAAGCTGTAATAATTGCAAACAACAAAAATGTATTTAGCAAACCTGCCGTTGCTGAACCGTGCCGTAAATCGGTCAAGCTTTGGTGAACAACGGATAGTAAATAAGGTCGTAGCTTTTAAGAATAGTTTTTAGTAATCACTTGAAAAAGGTTGGAGATACATTACTATCCGAAACGTTGTGTATCAATTAACAAATAAAGACAATGGAAGACCAAGATTTTAGTATTATTAAAACCATAACATAAGACTTTTAAAAAAGAGGGAAAATTTTTCAACCATTAAAATTTCACTAGATTGCTATGATATGTTTTCATATTATATATTATTTTCTACTTCTCTAATAACGTTTGGCTAAATATGTACAAACTGAGCTATTTTTTTGAGTTAAGCAGGTAAATAAAACCCAAAAGATATCAGGGGCGAGAGAAAAAAATTTATAATCAATACAGTGTAATTTATAAATTTAATTCGACTTAATGTTCCGTTGTAATATATCTTCATTAAAAAGACTTAGAAGACATCGATTTCGATTTCCATAAAACTTCCTGTGTTCTTTTACCCCTCCTTTCAGATAAATTTAATTAAAATTCAAGAAGGGTTTAAAAATTATTTCGCAATCTAAAGGCTTATATAATTCTTGAAAAATTAAAAACGGGCCGAGAGAGCGTCGGCCATCTTGAACTCTTTCGGCCCCTTTTTACCCTCGTTGTACCCCCGGGTTTAGTAGGGGATGTTGATGTATTTTCAAATAGTTTTTTTTAAAATTTTTTTTTCATACAACATAAAACTGGAACATGTATAGTTGTAGTTAGTGGTGGAAAATTTCCGGAAATATATATTTGGAAATATTTCCGGAAATATATCAGGAAACTTTGGATATATAGGGAAATATTGGAAATATAAAAATAAAACGTAAAAAAATAAAAAAACCAAACATAAATGGTCAGATTTGGCCGGGTATTCATAAGAGCATTCAAAACCAGGTAAAAAATATCTGGTCCAAAATCTAAGTACGCATGGTATTCGGTAAGACAATTATTGCGTAAATGAAACAAATTTAAAAGCAAAATAATAATTAATCAACATAAAATACAGTCGCTTCTGAGGTAACAATGAATGACACGATTGATAGAACCGTAAACTTACCAATTTTTTTAGCCAGTAACTTATTCCCTTCTATCAATAGCAAATTTTGGGATTTTTGACTTTAAATGGCTTTTTATACATAAGTGGATTGTTTTCTAAAGGTAAAATGCAAAATAGTTAAATAAATAAAAATTTATGTAATAAAAAAACAAAAAAAAGAAATTTCAAAAAAAATAATTATAAACATTACAGTTACAAGTTGTGCAACATGATAAATTTTTCATAGGCGTGCGCACAGTGGGTCCGTGGTGCCGTGGCACCCCACTAGTCTAAAGATTACTGTATTTAAATTTAAAGGGGTTTTTATAAAGTTGATTTAAAAATTACAGCGAACCCCCTTCTCGAAAATGAGTATGGTAAAATCAAAAATTAAGATCCACAATACGCCAAAAACGTTTAGAAAATCTTCTGGTTCCATTTAGAAACAGGAATTACCCGCAAATATTGATATAAGTACTGTGATAAACAAATTTTAAAAAATTGTACCTTATGAGAGACGAATTATTTTATAATAAATAATATATAATGTACTAAGTTTGTTATTATTTCATAAATATTTACCAGGCATTCCTAAGAATTTATTCCTATTAATTTATTATTAATTAATTTTATTAATAACAATGTACTAATATCAATATATTGTTATTCATAGTTTTATTTACTTCATTATTATTATTATTATTATTATTATTATTATGATTTTAAGCCACACGACTTTGCACTCCCTCTAAGGGCAACTCATCCCAGATATCTTCAGATATCAAAAGGATTGAGCTCCGTGGGAATCCCTTTCCATATTTTCGTGCTCTAGGTTCTCTCAGGTTCTGCTGTATTCCCCGCAAATTTCCAAACAGTCCGAGCGGTCGCAAGTAGCACTGCCTTTTGCATAGTCTTAAACAGATGTTCGCACCGAGGCCTAGCCCTTGATGTTTTTTAAAGGAGTTTTGGTATAATGCCAGTTGTTAATAAAATTATGGGGATATGTCTTTTATTTGTGTTTCTAGGTTTTTTGTATATATTTGGCAATCTTTTATTGTATTTCTCCGTAGGTTGTTGTTGTTCGGAATAGCGACCCAGATCAGTGTTGTTTTCCTTTCAACTTTATCCCCCCAATACAATTTCTGGTCTATTCGGCAACAGTTTGGTCTGTAAGTACAGTTCTATCCCCGTACAATTTAAATTGATTGTTTTACAGAATAGATTTGGGTATGCTTATAGTAAGGCAATTTTTCATTCTGTAAGCTTTAGCTTCTCTGCCAATTTTGATGGAGTATCTTGGCTCCCCTTTGTGTCTTTCCTTATACTCTGATGCTGCAAATGCTTGGCAACCCCCCTTATATGCTGGATTGTCTCCGATGGACATCCATATCTGCATCGATCGTTCTTTATAGACGGGTCTCTAACGATATGCTTTTAGATAGTTTTCGTCGGAATAACCTGGTCCTGAATAGCAAATAAAAACCTTTAGTCTTCGGAAACATCTTCCCCGACGTCAGCCAGTAGTTCGACGCGAACTTGTCGACATTTTCTAGCTGACCTCTGGGGGTGACGTCTATGAAGAGGCTTCCAACCAGGCGTGCAGCTTCTCCTGGTCTGTTTGATGGTGTCTGCGCATTATTATTATTATTATTATTATCCCCGGCACCCACACCAGCTCCTGACGCCTATGATCAAGGTATATCTTCATCGATATCATCCACATTGAATTTGTATTTAGCATCAATGCGTCTTCATGGTAGTATAATTAAACTTCTTCAAAAGGGCAACCCAATAATAGCCAACAAGCAATAATCGGTGAAACCCCGAGATCGAGATTTTATTATTCTAATCGAAAATGTAATAATTTTACGTCCTTTTCGGAAATTTTTTTCTAGTATGAAATTTGTACTGCACAAAAGTATAAAATATATAGAAATATTTGTTTTCATGGTTAAAAAACGTTTTTTCATTTTTTCAAAATATTTTTAAAATTTCCAATTTTTCCCGAGCCCGTTCGGAAAATTTCCCAATATTTCCATTTCCATGAAAATATTTCTACTGAAAATATTTTTATTTACAACACTGGTTGTAGTGGCTTTTAATATATTAAAATACCAGAGTGAAGAATATTTTTTGTGTGAGCCTCTAACTTTCTATGTGGGAAATATTTATTCAGTATGTCCAAAATTTCAGATTTTGGGGTTTCGATTTTTTTTTTGTAGGGATGGTTAAAGCGTTATATGTTATTTGTTATACATAACTGCCCAACGGGGAAAAAGCTGTCATTTTTGTTTTTCCTGTAACGATTATTTAAGATGCTGGTATCAAAAAATTTCGTAAGAGTTTTGTTTGTTCGCAATGATATTTTACGTTATCAAATGTGCTTTTTAAGTATACAGGGTGTGCATTAAAAAGTTTTAAAGTGTCTTCTTTTTAAAATCTTAAGATTGGGACATGCGGGGCTGATTCGTCAGACTCGAAAACTCATTAATAATAATAATAATAATAAAAATGGTTTAGTCATATTAGATTATACATATTTTTGACAAGGTAAAATAAAATGAAACTATAATAATCACAAAGAATAATAATAAAGTATATGATATTATTCGGAAAATAATTATGCAATAAATCTGTTCTATATTATTTTTAAAGTATTCAGACAATACATAATAAGCCTTTAATTACAATACGTTTTTAAGAGACCATTTAAATTTATGAAAACAACCTATATTTTTAAAACTAACAGGTAAATAATTAAACATATTTTTTCATATTTATTTTAATAACATGGAATTGCGCAGAATTCTTTGTATATTTAACCAATAATTTTTATATAATAAACATACTCTATTTAAAATATATGGGTATAAAAAAATATAGTTAATTTTATAATTTTTTTTTTAATTTAAAAAAAGATAATCACAATCACCTAATTTACCCGGTCCC
Source organism: Listronotus oregonensis (assembly GCA_019359885.1). Lineage (NCBI taxonomy): Eukaryota > Metazoa > Arthropoda > Insecta > Coleoptera > Curculionidae > Listronotus > Listronotus oregonensis. The sequence goes on from JAHBCN010012231.1 coordinate 12,720, forward strand.
AATAAAATATCTAATAAAATAAAGTTGATTACATCAAAAATGTTTTTTTAATGCTCAAAGAACAGTCCCCTGCATGTCCCCAAAAACAGTCCCCGGTAAAAAAAGGTGTTTATCTCACAAATATTAAAAAAAAATCATACTTATAATATTTGAAATATAAATGAACTTTTTTTGGGCAATATCAGAGAAATCTATTTTTAATTAAATAATGCATCCAAAAATACTAATGTTTATTTTGTCCCCCTGGCTCTTATTTGAAACTACCTCAATAACATTTAATACAATTAATCTTCATTTCTACGTTGTGTTTCGTATGATTTTTAAGTTTACCCAATGCTAATAATTAAATAAAACTATTATTCTGTGAAAAAAACTAACTAGGGGTCTGTTTGGTGGGAAAAAATACGCTTAAAGTTGCCCAGTTTACAGATAAATGCCCAGATAAGTAAGAGTTAAAAATTTTTTTGATATAATGGGTCTTCGGCAAGGAAATTTAAAGGTGTATGGAAGCCCAATGATATGGCCCATTCGATTAAAAAATGTCAGCCCAGTATGAAAATAACTGTCAGAGTTGGCCCCGCCGATTCTGCGCAATAACAAAATTCCACGAAATAATTTAATGTGTTGCCTACTTACACACGTAAATCAGTGTGAAGTTAAAACAAATTATAATTTTATAAGAGCCGGATACCGTTTTTGACTTGATCAAAACCTTATTATTTTAGTGTTTATTAAATTGTGACTATAATTTTATGTTTATTGTTTGTTATTTATAATATCGTAACAAAATAACTAGAGGTTGTATGGTCTTGGGCCTTTTTCAAATCCCAAAGGGGAACATACCCGTCTTTTAACTTTAGGTAAGTATTTTTATATTTCTTAGGTGCTTCTTATAAGACGTAACGTTAGGTAACCGAATAAATAATAATATATCAATTATGAATATTTTTAAAATGAAAATTTCATAGGAAATATTAGTGAGAAAAGTAAGGCAATCTTAACTATCTTTTAGATGATTTCCCGAATGTTTGTGTATTTCTGTGGATTTTAAAAAGAAATAAGGTTTACATTTAGGTACTTTTATTTCATTTAATAATGTAGTACACTCTTTTAAAGGATCAAAAATTTTTGATTACTGGGCAGACCAGGCAAATTTTTAATATATATACAGGGCCCTCTAATTGAATGAAAGGAAGTACAATTTTGGTGCGGTTTTTGGGGCGCTGATTACAAATCTAAAAAAAATTCGGCAATGTTTTTTTTTCGAGATATTCATCATCAAAATTGAAAATCAAACTACCTTATTTACACTATTCCTCCTTCCTTTTTTCACAAAATTTTTTATTTTTAAAAGTGAATTGCAAATATTTCACAAACGCCTTTTAAAACTTTTTTTTGTTTATTTTCACCTTTTTTTCACTTTTTTTTTTAACAAATATGCTTCTGCCTTTAACTTAAGTTCGCAATTTTTAAAGGAAAAGATGTAAAATAAATAAAAATACAAAAAAGGTTTTAAAGGTGTTTATAAAATATCGTGTGCCCTTTTATGAAATCAAAAATTACAAAAAAGAAGGAAGAAAATAAAAAGAGGTTAGTTTAATTTGATGATGAGATCTCGAAAACGAAACGAGCCGAGTATTTTTTAATTTGTAATCTTCCTTTTTTTATACAAATTTGATCAAAATCGGAGAGGATGGAACTTTCGAGACAATACCATTTGTTTGAAAATAAATTAGATTTTGGTTTCCTAATCTTGCATTATCAACTTTTAAGCTCGGCATACTGTACACACATAATATACTGTTCAATGGATACTCAGGTACCAAAGATTTTTGGTACCTGAGTTTTATATCAAACATTTTTAACCACTGTTATTTTTCATGAATATTTTTTTTTTTTTTTAAAAAAAGTATATGCCAAAAAAGCAGTTATAAAATTTTCACTTTAAAAGAAACCCAGAATCTTAGGATTAGATTAAACTCATTTCCCTATCTTGCCTTCTTTTTAAAATTGGTATTAAGTACATAATACTATCATACAATTTTTGGGAAATTTATTTTAAAATTTAAAAATCGTGTTTTTATTTATTTACAAAGATTTTTGGTAAAAATACAAAACTTCAAAATATCGACCATTTAAATAGAAGGCAGTAAAGTGGCGCCATCTATTATTTCCATATTAAAATCAGATGATATAAAATCTAATATTACACAAAAATTTTTAAATATTCTATAGTAGTATCCTTTAATAACCAACATTTTTTGCAAAAAATAAAAAAAAACAGTGAATGTTGGAATTTGACATTTGATGATGTCAGTTTTATAGATAGTAACAAAGAATTATGGAAACCCGGCCGCCTACTATTCATTGCGCAAACTCCGCGGGGCCACCCCTACCCTGCCCTGCGCCTGGATAATTTTGTTCTACAGTATTGGCTTCCCACACCTTTAAACTTCCTTGGTCTTCGGACTATCTTTACAAATATAAAACTGTTCTTTTTGCAATCAAAACATTTTGAATTTAATAAATACTGAAACTTTTTCCCCGAAAGCAAATGTCATTTCTTTAATCGTATCAATGAATGCAAATTAAATAGATTTCAAAATTAAACTTTTTTCTTATTCACGAGAGAGTCTCTAATAGTACAATTAGATGCAAGTCAACTATATAATTTTTTTGTCTGTTCTTTGAAATTTTTTGTTTAGCATCGTCAAAATTTATAAAACATGGAGCGAATTTTTCTAATTTCATCATTTTTTAAAAATATTTATTAACTATAAAATTTAAAAAGTAAAAAATTTAATATGTTATTATTTTAACATTTAAACAGATGCTCATTATGTATTGAAAAAAGATTACATAAATATTTGAATAAAATAAGGTTTCTTTTTAAGTTTTAAATTTGTTTTTTAATATCTTGCATGACATGAAAAAAAAATTGGACATATATGTTTAACTGGATGTGCGCTTTAAAAATACGCCTAAAGAACTTGGATTCCGATCTAAATGGGTTTTTCTTTAACCCCCCATTTCGATTTGGGGTATATTGTATAATATTTATAGAGAGGAGCCCGACTTAAAATATTAATCGACGAGTTCAGGCATTATTCCAAAAATAACGTATTTTTGATTTATTGAGTTTAATCTAAGTTAAAGACTGACACCGTATTTGTACGATGTCATCTAACGGGGATTGAGCAAAGTCGTTTGTGATTTTCCTTGTACCTTAAAAAAAAATGGACTTTAAGAGATACAACATAAAGTAGTAGAAAATTAATGTTATTAATGAGACACCTTATTAATTGATTCGTTGTTGAAAGCAACTGATTTTTTTCCCAAAACGTTTCAATAAAAAAAATATTTTTGTTAAATACAGGGTGAGTTTTGACAGTGTTACAAAGCAATATGTCGAAAACGATGTCAAATTCTTTCATGAAATTTTGGTAACATAGTTAAAACAGACGGCGGACATACTTCCCTATTACTTTTGACATTTTCCTTTACCTCCAAGAGGCATCTTTAAAGGGTTTAAATGGAAAATATGTTTATAATTATTAGGCAAGCAGAACTGATTTGATCTTTCATGTTATCTGGGTTGTAAATTTCAATGGGCCCAAAACTTTGTCTTAAGCTTTACACAAAAAAAATCAATAGGAGTCGAATCTTTGGGAAACAGGCAGGCCAGTTGACCCGACCACCTTCACCAATTCACCCAATTTCAAGTATTTTATCCCACATATTTGGGCCTGTATCACATAATGGGGTAGAGCTCCGCCCTGCTAAAAACAAATGTCAGGATTTATGTGCTGGTTGTAACCTGAGATAATGAGTTTCTTAAAAATCTGTACATTTGTCCACTTAAATTTCTCTCAAAAATATGCGAGTTTCCTTAAAAAAGCAGCTTGGCTCAATTAGAATATTGAATTTCTTTTTTAAATCAATTAAACTATCTTTGATCATAATTCCCAACGAATAAAACATTTATTTTTTTGCACCCCTTTGACCGCGCTTTTTACTTTTATTTATATAAAAAATTAGAAAAAAAATCATTCTTTTTAAAATCCAAAGTTATTTTATGTCCAAAATAAATAATTTCCTTATAACACAGTTATATTCGACAACCCAATATTTATTAAGACACTAAAAAAAGTTAAAAAAACAGACAAAAATTACAATAAAGCTCCAAAAATATGTCTGACTAGTTTTTAAAAAATTTTATTTCCATTATTTCCCACATATGCCAAGACAGACCTTTAAAAGGTGATTTTTCCAAATCTAAGAAATCTACATTGGCAAGACATTTAAAAGCTATTAATTTTTAAAAATATAAAACCACAACAAGATACAAACACATCACATTGTTATTTGCAAACTAAATCGACAAAATCAACTCAATGACAGTTAACAAAGACGGGTTTTTCCATATTTGAAAATTTGCAACAAAAAACCCTTGTTATTTCGAAAAATACCTGTTAAAGTCATTTTTGCATTTTACTATATATTATGTACAGCTCAACTCGCTATACCCTGGGACCTGGACCAAAGTGGTCCCATTTTCTAGCATATTTCAAAGCGAGTACTCCCAACGAAAAAAATACTAAAAAATGTACTATTTTAATTACACAGCCCTCATGGAATTCAGTATTCAGTCCTTCTTAGACGCATGTGGTTATTTTTTTAGCAATACTGAAGAAAAATAAGTCTCTTTTCAACCCCGGTAAAATCTCACCCCCTTCTTTCCCCCTTTTTCCGTCGACGAAATTTTTCGTTTCCTTTTGTCTTTAATTTCCATGGCCGCCTTCTTTTTGCCCTCTTATTTCCCTTTCTTTTTTTTACTTGGGGGCGAGCGAGCTGTCCCCTCTCCCCCCTCCGCCTCACCTAGCCTGGTTTTTTTAAAAAGTTGTTCCGAGCGGTCTGTATTGATTTGTTCTTATATTTTTAATGGCGGGCAAGATCTTAGATGAATTTAGAGATATTTACGTTATAAGTAAGTCCGAAAAATGGACTTTACAGTATGAGTGGATTTTACGGACAAGGCGACGGGAGCAGAGTCTGAAATTTCGAAACGAATGCTATAAATGCTTTTGAACAAATAATGTACAATTTTTTTATTTTACACTGTACTGTCGAAATTTATGTTTTGAATTAATACTATTTTTAACCTGCTTCGTATATCTACTAAATAATTAATTTTCTGATTTAAAGGATTTTAAGAATTTTGTTTCGTGGAAACATTGTCAGTACCTACCGACATAAAATTTAAACTTGACAAAAAGATTGCGTTGATATAGGGGGGAAACGCAACTGTCCCCATTTTGTTATTTATGTCAAAGTGAAAAGTTATGTTAACTTAGGATTATAAAAAAAAAAATTAAGTTAAGTTAAAGTAATTTAAAAAAGTAACACAAAGAAGAGATAAACATTATGTGTCAATGGTTTCAATTATACAATCAAAAAAAATTAAGTTAAGTTAACCTTTATCTTTTTAACTTATTTAATTTTTAAACTTTTGTGTGCTGATTTCTGGGTCGTTTTTTCACTAGACACATAGAATGAAATAAACGGATTACAACTTAAAACCCAACCTCATTTATTTTATAAACAGGATAACTTTTAATTTTAATTTTGTCTGAGACTAAAATAGAACTGGATGTTATCGATAATAACCAGTTAATTGAATTAGTTCGACAGTTTACTTTTGTATTCAAAAGATAATAGTTTTATTATTTTTAAATTAATTTGCATGTTTTCACACATTCCCAAATTTTATTAACTTGATTTTTTGCTAACTTAACCTAATTTTTCTGCCAATCCTACCTTTTAGTTAAAGTAGTGTTTTTTTTTAACAATTATTTTTTGGGAAAATTGACAAAATGAAGGAAAGTAGTAAATCTGATTTCTGAGGAAATTTTGCAAAATGGGGCTACAGGGCAGGTAGTACCAAAAATTGGAACAAAAAGGGATGACAAGTAATTTTTTTTAAAGTTTTCCAATGAAAATGTAAGAATAGTAGATTTCATAAAGGGGAAAACGTAATTATGGCTTATTTTATGACCTTGCAATTCTTGTAATTATATACAATTAAAAAGTAGATTTCTAAAAACTTTCCTTGCTAATATATCATACAGTCTTAAACTAAATTATATGTATAGATGAAATCTAACCAAAAACATTTGTGTGTCTCCTTCACTTATTTTCGACAAAATATTAGAGATTTAAACAAAGTCAAGTTTTTTTTTTTTTAAAAAAAAATGGCAAAAACATTTAAAATTTCTGGTTGGGTTGTCGTTAGAAATTTCTTTTCTCTTCACAATGCGACCGCTTTGTCCTGTCCCAAGTATAGAAATATGTTGCATAATTCTATCGACCTCTGTAAAGTGGCAAATCGACGAATTGTAAACCAAAAAAAACCCCAAAAAAAACCCCCAAAAATCGAAAATTATATTCTTTTGGTGGCAGACCCCCACCATTTTGATAATTAATCTATAAATATTTAAAACAAAATTAAATAGTGTTTAAAATTAGAATTGTTTAATGTAGAAATTTGGAAAATTCTGAGTTTTTTTTAAGAAATGTAAAATGACATATGTGTATTTCGTTATGGCTATTATATTTACTTTTTTTAAATATAGGAACTCTGGTAAGTTCATTGATCTTGGATTTATCTAAAATTATTTAAAAAAATTAAAAAAGTTATAATTATTAAATTAATAGTGAATTACAAATTTAATAAAGGTGAAATTCCCCAGACCACTGACAAAGCAAAAAAAATATTTTGCAAAAAGATAGTGCACCCGTGCACAAAAATATTTTTAAAAAATTGAAAATTCTAAACCATTGGCTAGCTGGGACCCCCCTACTTAATGAATTTTAAAAGACGTCTGATTTAAATCTTCCCCAAAAGCTTGAAATCTTCTTTACTTGTCAACGTTTGTTTTTTTTTTTTTAATCGTGAGACAATGGCCCTTTAAAAAATTTATTTTGTTTAAAAACCCGTAAATCTCTTCCTTTGCCTCTTAAAGAACCCCCCCATAAATACCTTTTCTCAAAAAAAAAACTAGTTTTGGTGAAAAGGATTAAAAGTTCACGTCGGCCAAAAAGCTTGTGACGACATAAGGGTTGCCGGGTTCCAATATCAGTTTTTTTTTCTTCGTTAATTGCTTTTATTTATAGCAAAAAGATATACATCGTTTCATTATTCCGATTTAAAATAAATCGGTTTAATATCAATTAAATATGCAACACAATAAATGTAAATAGTGATTACACCGTCAAAAACCTTTGCAATTACCAGAAAAAAAAAACTTTTTACAAAAAAGGCAGTAATAGCAGTAAGTATTTAAAGTATAATTACCGATTTTTTAAACAGTCTGTGGGGAAAAAAAAAGGTTTTGCCCCCGGTTTTTTTTACATTTTCAATTTTTTTAAAATTTTTTTTTTTTGGGATATTGGGGGGTGTTTTTTAATTTTCGGGGAAAAAAATACCCCTTTCTAAAAAAAAAAAAAAAAACATAGAAATAGACATTAAATTACCACCCCCAAGTTTTAAAAAAAAAAATTTTTTTTACAAATTAAAACGATTTGATGGACATAATAATAGTTGGGGAATTAAACCAAAAAAGGGGAAAACCTCGCAATTTTTTTTTCCTGTATCGATTTTCTAAAATTTAAAATTTTGGAGTTTTCCCTTTACTTCAAATTCTTCATGGTGATGTGTGCTGTTTGTATTTGAAGGCTAAAAACTACCCCTAATTGTCAAAACATAAAATAACATTTTAAACCAAGATAGGAAAAATTAGTTTGAATTAGTTAAATAATAGTTGTTTTGTGCTTTAAAATACATTTCAAAATACTTTAACCCTTAAAAATCAACCCTTTTAAAGCTTAAAGTAAATAAAAAATATTTATATTAATTTTACATAGTGATTTAATATTAGAATGCTGTTGCTTAAAATATGTATGAGAAAATTATTAAACCATAGTTCTTTTTTTTTTTTCTGTGAGCTACCATTTGGCTTTATATAGTTTTTTTTTGATAAAATACATATTTTAAGAGTTATTTGAAAAAAACCCGAAAAATTTTTTTGATTCGCGAAAACCCAAAAAATATTAGTTTAACAAAAAAATGTATTAAACAACTTAAAATACTTTCTTCATCGATTACTAAAGTTGAAATGTAATAAAAAATTTCGACCCCAAGATGGGGTGGAACCACCCCGGATTAAAGGTCCCCCGTCATTATATAAACTTTGATCCTTGGGGGATTCCCCCCCTAAAAATTTCGAGGTAAATTTATGCAGGACAAAAAAATTCCCAGCCAAAATGCTTCATTTCCCCTACTATTTTGACCCAATGCAATACATTTTCTTTATCGTAACCATACTTACTAGAAAAAAAATTTAAATTTTGTGTATTTATATATAATATTTAATTTTTTTTATTATTATTAAAAAATACTTAAATTATTTGTTGACTGGGGCCTTATTTTTTTTTTTGGTTAATTTTTTTTGATGTTTTTTTTTTAAAAAAAAAAAAAGCAAATACAGCTGTTCTTTTTTTAAAAAACAAAAAAAAAAATTATTTGTGAGTTATTAAAGTCATCAGTTCGCAGCTGGACGGTTTTTGTAGTTCAGAATCTGTGATTCATCTATTAGAAAATGGTTGCTAACTGGGAAAAAACCTTTTTTTTTTTACATTTTTTTTTACTGCTTAAAAATGAATTATCTTTTAAATATCCCAACAAAGCAGCATCCATACATCTATATTTTTTTTTTTCTCTTTTGAAAAGAAAGGGGAAAAATTCTTAATTTTAAGTCTTAAAGTACCCTGAAAAAACAAAGATCTTACATGATGGACAGTATGAATTCCGTCACAAAAATCCACAGCTGTTCTTCTTTCCTTTTTTCTACAACTGGAACAACCCCCCTTGAGTTTCTTGGTGAACCCCAGATCGTTCCTCTTGACATATCCAAATTTTCAATCAGTTCTGGTAAGATGGGCTTCTTAACAAACTTCCTTTTTGGGGGTTTTTTTCCACCAAATTTTTTTGCTCTTGGCCCCATTTTCCCTTTTCTAATCGACAAAAAAAATTTTAATGTAGAGGGTTTTACTCTTCCAGCTTCTCCAAATTATTGCTGGGGTCCCCGGGGGGGCTTAGTCTGACACACCTCTGTTTCTTCAAAATTTTGGATCTTCTCTCTTACACAATCAATTCTATTTATATTTTTTTGGGACGATACCCCCCTTCCCTTAAACATTCAATTTCTTAAGCCAGACACTAAGCCTGATTTAAAACCCAAAAGGTAGGTCGAGGGGGATCCCCACAAGACATGAACTTATCTTTTTTTGGGGGCCCCCAAAAAAATTAGTTCAGTTTAATGCCTTAAAAACCCGCCCATGTTCGCTGTCAAAAAAAAAGTCTCCCAATCTCATCCGTTACATATGAGCGGTCAAATTCCCGGAAAAGGTCGTTTAATCTTGTCGGCGTTACTTTTAACAATAGCCTTAACCGGCAAAAACCCCCGTTCCCCCCCAAAACCCCCTTTTCGGCAGCTTAAAGAAAGCATGGTTTTTTTTTTTGAACCAGAATTTATTTCTTTTTTTTCCCAATCTGTATACCCTGCATGTACCCCAAAAAAAAACCCCTTTTGATCCCACCCCGGAAAAAGGCGCCCCCTCAATTTTTTTGCATTCGGGACTCCAAAAAAAAGAACCCTTTCGTCTCATTAATGATTCCACGTTTACGAAACGCTTTCCCCTTTTGGCATCGTCGACTGTGGGGATCTGTCGCTCTTCTATAGGTATTTCCACGTCTTCTGCTAAAGGGGTCGGCCAGTATAATTCCCCCTTTGGCGGTTTTCAACAAAGCAACACGTGATGCAACTTTTATCCCCCCCTTTTTTTACAGTTCAACTAAAAAACCCCGGGGGAATTTCCCCCCTTTGTTCGTTCCTTCATACCAAAAATGTCCAGACTAGGGAAACCCTTTTCTACCCCAAAACGTTTTTTTCTCCTTTCGGTCTCCCCAAAAATTTAAGTCTGCCCCCAAAAACCCCCCCCATTTTAAAAAACCCCTAGATACTCACGGTACCCTTTATTTTTTTTTACCCAAAACTATCTCATGAAAAAACAAATATCTATACCCGTAGCCCCCCAAAAAAACGACCTCCCTCTCACCACACTTAAGACCCCACGGTACGTTAGTACTGAGGCATCAGCCTTCGTGGACTGTCCATAGTTTTTAAAAAAAAAATCTTGTTTGGGGTGGGGAAAATTTTTGGGCGCCCGGGGTCTAATTCTACTTTTTACTTAATTTTCTTGCTGGAAACGTTTTTTAAATTTTTTTAAAAACTTTTCTTATTTCTATAATATAACTCTTTAATTAATTATAATTTTTTACTAAAAAGGGGAAAATTTTTTTCCCGTACATTTTTTTTGAGTTCTTGGTATCTTTGGGAAAATTCTTGCAGCAGCTGTGAATTTTTCCATCGATGCTTCTTTATCTGGAATCGGAGCAGAGATTTACTAGTTTTTCCCCGGGAAAACGCTTAGCTTTTTTCCCCCGGTATTGGGGGGCTGCGGGCGAATCCAACTTTTTTTGTTATTAAATTTTCCTTTTTGAAATTCAAGTAATTTTGTTCTTTTGTGAGTTTAAAAAAAGGTTTTTCTCGTAGCCCCCCAAATGGGTTTGTTGATACCGGGTCCATACCAGGCTTGCAGCGTTTTTAAAAAAGTTAGACAATTATCACATAATTATTTTTTTGTCTAACATTTTTAAAAAGGGCAAAATTTTTAAAAAAATTACTCCCAAATTTTTTTAAAAAAAAATTTTTTATGCCAATTTTTCGATTTTTTTAAGAACTTATTTTAAATTTTTCCTCCCAAAAAAAATCATTTCGAACCCGGGTTTTTTTGTAAAAATGGGGAAAATTTCATTTTTTCTTTTAGGGTTTAAAAACCCCTTTTTTCGCGGGGTATACAGAAACCGTAAATAGGGAAATTTTTAAAAATTTTTATGGGATTTAATTTAATTTAAGTTTTTTGACCATATTAGTTAATTATTATATTCAGGCTTGGGGAATGGTTTCCCAAATTTTTTTGTAATTTTTTTTTTGGGCATTTTTTTAAAAACTCCTTCAATTTAGACTGATACCCCAGAGGCATTAAACAATTTGGGCCCCCTTTAAAAAAAAGACTTCGTTTAAAAGACGGATCCCCAAATTTTTTATGAAATAACAAAGCTTTTTTTTTTTCATTCTTAAACCTTTCTCTTTACTTTTAAAATTTTTTTAAATTAAATTTTACGTTTCCTGTGTTTGTTAAAGCCTCTTCTTCAAATGGGGTTTTTAATTTAACATTTCCTTCAAGTCGGTTGCAGTCAAATCTTCATTTTTTGGGGGTTTAAACAACTTCTGACTTCCCCTTGATTTTTTATTCGAACCTTATTCCATTTGCAATTTCGGCTATTAGTCCATTTGACGACGCGTTTAAAAAAATATTCGGGGTTTGGGATCCTTTTTTTCAAAAATTTTTTGGTTATAAATGCAAAACCCATTTTATCCTATCTTTAGGTAAAGATGGGTGAAAATGTTAAATACAAAAAATTTAAAAGGGGTTTGGGAAATTTGGGGTTTATCTATAATGTTACCAAAAAAATTAAAAGTCGCCTTTTTAAGAAAAATTACGCAACTTGCGGTTTTTTTAAAAGAAACACCCTGTATATTATTAGCTAAAATGAAAGACCGTTTTATCCCAATTTCAAAAAAATTTCGCATAGTCGACATTTGGTTTGGCCGTTTTTTGAAATATTTCTGTTTAAAAACCGTTTTTAAAAAAATAATTTTGAAGGTTTTATTTAGTGAAATATAGTTTGGTGGGTCCATTTTATTATTTCTTAAAGATTTCAAATAATTTATTTGATATAGCGAACGGATTTAATTGTAAACATGGTCTTTTCTGTTTATTTAACTATACACCCTATATTAGAAAAGTTCTCTAACATCTTTGAATGCATATCACCTTTTTAACAACGTCTTCACGAAAAATTAGCCTAAAAAACCATATAAAATAACATAAATTAAAAATAAAAATTTTCGAAATGGCCACCATTTTCCAAAATACAAACGTCTATATCCCCGATTTAGTTTTTCCAAAGCTGCATATATGGCAAGATTTCGGTGTTGAAACGAAAAATATCTTGAATTAAAATATTCTGAATTTGTGGTATGCTTAAATTTCTATGTGAATATACTTTCTCTTTTTGAGCACCCCACAAAAAAAATTTCTAACGGCGTTAAGTCTGGGCTGTTAGGGGGCCACCTAATTGTTCCAAATTTGCCTATCCATAAAGGGGAAAAGTGTTATTGAGCAAATATCTTACTCCAACAACGTTGTGAGGCGGTGCCCCGTCCTGTTTCCAAAGTATGTTATTGACATTTAGCTCTGGACAATTTTGTAGTAGGGTAGTTAAAAAATTTTTAAAAAATTGTTGATACCGTTGACCTGTTAATGTATGTTGGTAAAATACAGGACCTATTTATCTTTCCTTGTAAGATGCCGGCCCAAACATGGGAGAGTTTGCCGCCCAGAAAATCGGATTGGGCCCTTTCTTGATGGGGGAAAAGTAGAAGCCCAATAATGCGTGTTTCTTCTATTATATATCCCACTAGTAGAAAAACTTGCCTCATCGGACCAACATATGTTCTTAAAAAATGGGGTTTTCCTCAACCCTTTTTATCATCTCCTGACAAAACCCCCAGCCGTTAAATTTATTGTCTTCTGATAAATACTGAACTTTTGTAAATTTTAAAAAGGGTGAAAATGGTGCTTTTTCAAAGTTGATCGTATTTTTCAAAAGTCAAGTTTAATTCTCTACTAACTTTGGTATAGAATATTCAGGGTATTCTAAAATAAAAAAAAAAATAATCTTTAAAAAAAAATAGCACTGGGTTTTTAAAGTTTTTTTTTTTGTGTAATTTTTTTTTTAAAAACTATCAATGAAATTTTTTGGATTGCTTTTCTTCATTAATTATAAAAAAATAATGTTACCTTGGAAATATAGGAGAATGTCTAATTCTATGTCATCATTTTCATTATTTCTTTGACTTGTTCTCATTTTGTTCTTAAATGAATTTTATTATTATATACCCTTTTTAAAAGGGTTTTTTGGGTAAAAAATTTTATCCGGATATAAAAAAGGAAAATTCTCTACGTGCTTGTTTTTTGATTGTAATCACATCTAACGAAAATTTTATAAATTTGTCTTTTTTTTTTCTTCAGTAAAACCCATTTTAAAATGTCCGTATTTTGACATTAAAACGTGTCAACTCAAATAAGTTGATTCTATGAAAACATAAATGATTGTTTTCAAGGCATAAACTGACCATTTTGCAAAAAAATGGTTCTGCGTATAGTCACTGCCATATCGTACGATGATATTTAAACAGAAATATTTCGAAAACGGCCAAACCAAAAGTCGACTATGCATATATTTTTTAAATTTGGATAAAACGATTTTTCATTTTTAAATAATATTATACAGGGTGTTCCATTTAAAAATATCAAAATTAGGTTCAATCTTATAAAACGACGTTCAATTGTTTTTCGGTAACGTTATAAAAGAACTTTAGTAACAACCGTACAACTTTTGTATTTAACATTTTCACCCATCTCTTTACCTAAGATAGATAAATGGGGGGTGCATTTATAACCAATAATCCTGTATTAATGTACCGATTAGATCCACAAATAAAGAAATATTTAGTCGCAAATATAGGAATTGGGTCGCATTTTTTTTTAATCCGCGAAAAGTGAAAACGCAAATAAGGAGCTTTGACTATACGCATTTTGAATGATATAGCTGCACATGTATTTTTCTAAAACCCTGTATGTTTGTTAAGTACATTTACCTAATGTATACCATCTTTTTTTTTTTTTATTAATATTTTAATACATTTTATATGAATTCCCTTTTTTTTTTATATTTTAATTATGCCGTGGGCTTTTTTCCCAAACTGCCGGAGATTGGCAAAAAAATAAAAACTTAATTATTTTAAGAGTTTTTAAATTTGGGAAAATCGCAGTGGGGCTGATTAAAATTTAATTTAAATGAATGAATATTTGTTAAAATTAGAAAATTTTTTTCCCCGGGTAACCCCAGCCGACCGGGCGCAAAATTTTACTGAAAAAAAACTTATTTTTCTTGTGCTCCGTTCTTTTTCTCGAAAAGTTTTTTTTCCTACAAAGGGATAAACCTTTGTAGGAATGCGGAAAAATTTAATTTTGGGTTTTTGTTTCAATGGTTTTTGGGCTGTTAGGCCCGGGGTCGATTGTCTGGTTTACTTGACGTTTCGCCCCAAAACAAGGGGGTTGTCATATTCAGAAGTTGCTTCCTGGTTGACAGTATGCTCCCTTTTTTACGTTGGGGAGGCAGTGGGGGGGTTATTTCGGTTCCAATCGGTTCCGGTCGGTTTTGTTCGTAAAGGGGGAAAATTCCTAGTAAAAACCCAAATTAT
>JAHBCN010012232.1:0-27092 GCA_019359885.1 Listronotus oregonensis
AAATTTGGGCCATTTTATTATATTTATAATGAGTTCAAGTATCTTTATTTATGTTCACAATGAATTGGCAAAAAAATGAAAATAGCAAGCATTATAAAAACCTTTTAACTTGCCATTTTTATAATTTTTTTGTCATTTAACTTTTTTTTGATGTTTAATTTAAAAAAAATATAACGGACTTAACGCATCAACATGTTTTTTTGAACCTTAATATAACACACTTAAAAAACGAAAAACAATTTCCATCCCGTCATCAATCAGCTGATAAATAATATCAGGTCCCCAAACGTGACGAAATAAAATCTGGAAAAAAATATTACAATTTGGCCTTTTAATGAATTTAATCAAAAGTATTTCATTTCACTTTAATACTAACTCAATTACATAGAATATTTATATCAGTTAAATCTGTAAAAATTGGTTTAATTTAAATTTTATTTTGTCATGTTGTCGTATTTAGCGACGTTGCCGTTCATTCTTTGATTTTATGCTTCCTGCCCATTTTATTATTTATAAAATTTTGTGTTTTTAGTAATACTAGTTATTGTTGGTGTGTATTTTTATCAGTGTTTTTTTAAAAAAACTGTTTTTTTGAAAACAAAGACAAAGAAAATGGGGGGAGTTTGTTTACACGGGCCTTAAATTTTGGAGACTGGGAGGAGAACGACAAACTTCCCGGGTAGCAGGTTTAAAGTCTGGACACTTTAGGGATGAAAGAACGAACAAAGGGGGGTCGGGTCTCACGTTGGACTGTAAAAGGATGCATAAAAGTGGCACTACATGTTGGTCTGTTGGGAACTGCTGGGAGGAATTATACTGGCTAACTTTTGAGCAAAGCCGTGAAAATACCTACAAAAGGGGACAAATCCCTACAGCTTGTCGGACGGCAAGGGGGGAAGCTGCTAAGTGTGGTAGGAACGCCATTCCCCAGACATGAGAACAATATTCTAAAGGGGGTCTGATCTGGGATACATACAGTGTATACAGATTAGAAGGAGAGAAATACTTTCTGGCTCGAAAAAGAATCCAAGATTTCTTGAAGCTGCTGGGCTATGTATGTAATGTGTTTGTGTCAGTTAAGATTTTTAAAAGTAACCCCTACGGTTAAAAAATTCTTTGTTCTGCAGAACTTGGCCACTCGTATATAACGAATAAGCATTGGCAGAATTTTTTCGCGACAGCAAACGACTGTTTTTTGGAGGCATTAAAAGTGGAGAAGATTTTTCACGCCCAATCCAAGATTACTTTAAAGTCTTGTGGAAGAGATATCTGCATTGACCTGCGCTTGTTTTTCAAATCAGAATTACAGGGTGGCTTGGGAAACGGAATATTAGAGTGTATATTATTTTTTTGGATATATCGACACGTTCTATATGCTAACTGGCGTAATTATTGTGTAATAGTTTGTAATGGAATAAATAAAGTATATGACTAAGACATGTAGCCAAAAAAATTTTAATTTTTAAATTTGTTTGATTAAGGAGTGTAAAAATACTTTTAAAAAATAATACCTATTTTTTAAAATATTAATACTCAGTATTTTTATCACTATTTGGCAACGTTGGCAACATCCACGTCACGAAAAGCATATGAGGGCATCGGAAATTGTTTTGCGTTTAGTATAGCTTATAAACTAGCATTTATTTTTTTGGTGCGTTGAGTCCGTTATAGAATTTTTTAAAATATAAGATCAAAAAACGTGTAAAATGGCAAAAATTTAATAAAAATGGCCAGTTTAAGGGTTTTTTTTTTTGGTAGTTGCCGTTTTGTTTTTTTACCAGTTCATTTTAAATGTAAATAAAGATACTTGGACTTAATATAAAATGTAATAAAATTGCCTAAAATAAAACTTAAAATTTTTATGAGTATAAAACGGTAAATTATTTTTTATCAAAATGTTAGTTTTTTTTTTGTTTTTGTGAGTATATTTAGGTGAGTCTAAAGTCAAAAGTTCAGAGGGGCATATCGATTATGCCTGCACCTTGGGATTAAAATCAAGGTGGTCGTATACGGTGAGAACCCAAGTTTTTTTTGTTATATGAAGATCTAATATTAAATATCATTTCTTCTTGTAAATTACGTTGATTTTAGGCCTGACAATTTACTGGATAGATAAAAAACAATACATTAGAGTTTAGCCTTGATCTTTATGTCTTATATAAATGTTTAAAAGGATATTTGAGGTAGTTTTATGACAAAGATTAAAGAAGAGCAGTAAACAAAGTAAATTATAAACTTTTATAAACAAAGAATAAATTCATATCAGATTGACTTAACGTTTTGACAGCATAATTGTCGAATGTTTTATAAAATAATAAAATTAACAGAAAAAAAAAACGAATTATATTAATTGAATTTTTATGTCTTTTTAATATAACCAAATTATTTTTGGTTCGCAAATATTGTATTAAAAAAAAACATAAATTCTTTCTGTTGTTAAATGATTTAAACTTTGCAAGGAAATTTTGGGAAAAAGCTTATTTGTTACCTGATCTTCACAAATTAAAACAATTATATATCGCCCTTAAAAGTAAAAAACGCAACACTTAGGTGTAAACTAGAAAAACGTGTTAAAAACCCTACAATAAATATGGTAAATTATCAAATAAACCTAAAAGGTTTTATTTTGTTTAGAGTTATTTAAATTGGAATGTTGAAAACACAAATATATGACATACACTTAGTTTAAGATATTTAGTTTAAACATAAAGTGATTCCACTAAGGAGCAGTTTAAGTTTTATTAAAATACGGTAATAAAAAAACCTAAAATACGGTGATAGAAAACCGTCATTTATTTTACTATTCTACCTTAAAATTGTTTTTTAAATTGTAATCAAATGGCGACTCTTTAACTGTAACTTAAAGGACATATTTATAAAAATTAGTAATAAAGCTAAACTATAACAATTTTTTGGTATGTTAGAGGATTACCCACAAAACGTTTACATCGGACAAGAAAGCCTTAAGTTTATAAAAAATAATCTTGGATGACCTTATGCTGTATTTAGGAATGGGTAACTGTAAATAATTGATTAAGTTTTTTACATATATTTTTTTGTACTTACCAACGTTAATAAATATTTTTGTTGGTTTCTTTAAAGAAAAAGGACTTACCTGAAATAAAAAAAAAATATTAATAAAAAATAAGTTTAAAGAACACTTAGGAAGAAAATTAATTAAAACAATTAAAAAATACCTCTTTATTACCCTAATTTGGTGTTCGTTTTTAAAAGGACACTAAAGCCTTTCTATTTATTTAATACCTTTTTTCTACCTTTTGTTCGTTGACATTTTTATTACCTTTTTACTAGTATACTTAAAATGATGGAGAAACCCTCTAAACCCGAAGCCCTATAAAAACATCTCTTCTTTGGTTTTTACGTCATTTATTTGATGCTGGTTAATAGTCTGTATTTAAGCACACTCCTTATTTTACAAGTGCTCTAAAGAAACGTTTGAAAATTTACAATTGTTTTTGTTAAGTACTGCAAACACCCTACGATAAAAATAAATAGTAAGCTTTTTATACTAATTAAAGATAAGATAGATTTCTAAAATTGTTATTAAGGGGGTATTCTACTCTAGAAAGTTAAAATAATCCATTTTTTTATATCTCCATAGTTTAAATATTTAAAAATATCTCCTTAGAAGGATTTTTCAAAATTCAAACTATTTTAAAAGTTATAGCTAAAGTTATTAAAGCTAAAATCAAAAGTGTCGAGCTTCAAGTGCTCTAAAAGAAAAAAAATGTTCGTATTTCGAAGAAAAATTTGTTACAAATTTAATTTAACGTAGAGAAAGGACCGATTTATGTAGCTGAAATCGCTAAATAAAGAAATGTAAGTTATATTTACTCTTCTATCTGTTTAACTACCTGAAACTTGCCTTAAACTTTAAACGCGTTTATCTCAAAACCACTTTTTTCGAAACGTTTGCGTTTGTCACAAAATCTCAACTCTTAATTGGCCGATTTTCTTAAGAGCTAGCATGGATTTTTAATTTTTAATATTTTCAAAAATTCGGGAAAGTTAAAAAATAACTGAAAAAACCTACATTTTTCTCTGAGAAACCGCCATTTTGCGAGATTTTTTTGCCTGGTTCCTGCCTTAATAATATTTGTACTAATCCACCTATTTTTATGACCAGAAGAGAGGGCATCGTGAGAAAATGGGCACGCTCTATTTTTTCCCCTCCACTTTAAAAGCGTGTAACGTGTAAAATATGTCTTTTCCTTTTTGATTTTTTTTGCGAATTCTTAAAATATAAATAAAAATGATAAAAAAATATATAGTAAAAATACTTTTTTTTGTCGACTAACTTTAGGTTAAATCTTCATTTGGAATTAATTTTTTGAATGTTCCGAACACACCATATATTTTTTTTTAAATTTATATTTAATATTTAATACCTTAAAAAGAATTATTTTGTGTGACGTTCTCGGTTTTCACTCCGAGCGCGCAACAAAAGATGTCCCGCGGAGGCCCTTGTTCAGCGTTGAATTAAAATTATAAATAAGAGAGATAAGAGTTTCGAGAGTTGAGACTTTGTTTTTGGAAATTTCCTCCTTTTCAAAGATCTTTTTTGCAATTTCCGCTATCTTTTACGGTTTTTGAAACCAAAATGGTTAGTTTTTTTCGTTTTTTGTTAATAACAATTGCAATTTTATTAACAGAAAAAAACGCATTTTTTAGATTTGAAGTCCGCGTCGAATGAGCTATCGCTCATATTTTTTGAAGCCTTTCAACTATTTTTTTTCCAGAAAACATATTTTTTAACTAACTACTTTATATATTATGTTTGCATGCGTATGTATCCTTTATCAGGCTCTTTTTTAAATATTGTTTCCATGTCTCAGAAATGTCATTTTCAACAACTTTCACTGTTTTTGATTTTATCGCTATAGTAATGACTGTGATCCTACAATAAAGCTTTTTAAAGGTATTTCCACTGTTTTTGATTTAAGGAACTAGCCATAGTAATCGTTATAGCAGAAAATATTTAATATCAGTAATATTTCCCTTAAGTCCCCCAATGTTTTTTAAATAATATCTAAATTTTTGTTTAATTTGGCTTTACAGAAAAAATATACCTTTAGGAGGACAATGATCTTAATTAAATGTTTAAACAAATGATGTCAACCCTCCAACTAACAAGCCAAATAATTATTTGCTCAAGCCAGGTGTCTGCTCAGGTTTAAAGTATGCAGGCTGGCACATTTTCCAGGGATTTGCCCAGTATTGGAAAAACTACAAGAGATAAAGCAAATCTTATGGCACATTCTCTAGTTCGACCTTAACAACTGCATCGGTGAAATCAGATCGTGGCTAACTTGATTCGTGTCGGAGGTAAACCGTGTTTTTTAAATTTTAACGAATTTAGCACACGTTTGTATCTCGGTTGTTACTACAGATAAAAAAATAAAAGCATGTTTGTGTAGAGTTTTACGTTAAATCCTGTGGTATATTTATTGATTGCTGTATAAAAAATATAATGCAAATCTGCTGTTATTTTTTTTGGGACACCCTTTATATTATTTCACTGTCCGTTGTAAAACAAAAATAAATTAATATTGGCCTACACGCTGCGAAATTTATAAAAAAAAATACAAGTACCCAAACATAGTATTTAAATTTTGCACTTCTTGTAAACAATGTTTTTATTCATTATTATTTTCCCAATACCTCATTTATTTTAATATGTTGTTACCTATTTAATACTTATTTATTTATTTGTTATTATATTATTATTGATCCTGGCAACTAGATTTTTATCCAGTTGTTTAAAGATATAATTTCTTAGTTTCCTTCTTTCTCAATATCTAGCGAAATACATCCGTGAAGAATTTGCACCTTTTCCCGCACTTAATATAAAAAAAAATAATATTTTTAAAGGTTTTAAACTTCATATCGTTTAAATTAAATCTTAAGGACAAGAAAATTTGACAGTTTATAATTCTTATTTCTTGCTTAAATATAATTCAAAATATTGCAGCCATCATTTGTTCCTAAGGCGACTTGCATTCTACCAAACGAAACCTAATTGAAATTAAAAATGAATAAAAAGTAATAAGCTTATATAATTTAAAAACGATATTTATTAAAATTTTTTTTTAAAAGTCACCCACTTAAAAATTAAAGAGTTCTTTGCAATGGTAAATTTATGCAGGGTGTGTAAAATTTAAATCTTATGAGATTTTCCTTTTGATTTTTTACAAATAATCAATATTTAGAAAATAAATATGAAGGGTGTGGTATTAACCTTAAATCTACAAACCCATTTTTTAAACTTAAACTAAAAACCGGGGAATTTTTACACCACCGGATTTTTGCTCTTAAAATCATTCTTAAACCAGTAATCTGACTCATAAGTATTTGAATTTTTGTCGTTTATATGCCCAAGAGAATAGTGAAGAGCATATTCAATTTTATCAAGACTTAGTTGGTTAAAAATTGATTTGAATAGCTATAAGAAGTGAAAAACAGTAAAACTGTCATTTAACAAATAACAAACAAATTTAAAACTATTCTAAACAACCGATTTTCAAATTTTGACGAAATTTCAAAGGGAATACATAAGGCTTTAAGATAAGATATACCATTATGATGTTTTGCTAAAAAAGTCTATTTATTTGGGACTTAAAAAATAAAAATAAATTGAGAATCCGATCAATCAAATAAATATTAATAAATTATTGATTTTAAAGAATCTATTTCTGTTTCTCTCAAGGAATTTATAAAAAAAAGAAATTTTCCACACATATTTAAAACTACAGTTACGATGTTACTTACTATTATTTAATTAACAAAATTTACCTGGGGTAAATATCTACCCCGGTTTGCAGTTCTAGGGTTAATTGGGAAATAATTTTATTGGAAAACAAATATTCAAAAAATTAAAGTACGCCACTTGATTTTATGTAAAATTTTATATTAATATGCTACTTACCATTTATCTATATCCACGAGACGAATCAATTTAGCCGTGATCTTATTTTACCGTTCGAGTTGTTTTGAAAATCGAACATGTCATCAGATTTGTTCTAACTGTTGTAATTTTTTTAATACCCAGAAAATCCTCAAACTGGCTCCACCTTGAAGATATAATAAATTTTAAATGGGATAGTGCCAAGGAATTTCAAAAACACTATATAAAAAAAGAACTTTTTCCTAAATGCAAATATAGAACTAACGACCACGAAAAGAAAAATTCAGACTAATATGAGTACTATAAAACCGTTAAGAGGTCGCCCTCGTACTTATTCGAGCGTGTTTTCAAACCTTATTCGAGTCATCCTTTTTTAATGTATTTTATTTTCTTTTTCGCCTCGAAAGTAGGATAAATATTGTCGTACAAATAGAAACTCGACAATTTCCTCGCAATATACGTTACGCGAGTGCATCGTTTAAATAAAGTGGATTTTTCCTCTAATTTATCGTGTTTATTATTTTATTGCAAAAATAATGACAAATTGTAAACACAATATTTGTTGTTTTTTTATTTATAAAGGAATTGATGAGAGCTTAAAGTCCAAGTAACTTACAGAGGGGATTTACAATGAAGTAAGAGACAACTTATTCAAAAAGGAGTACTATATTTTTTGAAAACACGACCCTATATTGTTAAGGACCCACAAAAGCCGGAGTTTTACAGATAGATTGTTAAAGGATATATGGTAATAACATTTTTTGTTACCTTATTAAAGACCGCTAAAGGAGAAAACATGTACTGGCTAATTTTTAGAAGCGAATTTGTAGTAAGCCCTATAAATGGGATTTTTAAAAAATGAAATTCATTATGTTCAGTGTCGTAAAACAAGCCATTTATCACACGTGAACAGAATACTCTAATTAGAGACTAACTGGGGACACACACAGAGTATACAGGGTGTTAGGAAGGTCGATAGAAAGTCTTGGGGAGGTGATAGGGCAGACCATTTAGAATCTTTTAAGCCAAACATACCTTAGTACAAAACTTAACGGTTTTCGAGATATTCGGAGTATGAAATGTAAATCATAAATTAGTAAATGAAACAAAATAAACTATTGAAACATGCTTTATTGGTATTATAAGAAAAATTATTTGGCTTTTCTCCAGAATAAAGATATTTATATATTATTAAAAAAATAATATATATATATACTTTTTTTAGAGATTATTATGGAGAGCTAGTCTGCTCTCGCAATAATAGTAACAAAAACATGAAAAGACATAAAAGGTTTAATTCTTTATAAAATTTAATTGTTTTAAGTACTATAATAAAATAATTATTTTTAGAAAGTTATATAAACAAAAAAAAACTTACTTGAAAACATTTGCAACGCGTTATAAGATATATATGTTATTTCAAACTTATTGGTTATCGACGGACGGGTGTAGCACATAAATTATTTGATTATATTACTTAAAACAGATAAGAAACTAAAAAATTGTGTTTTATTAACTGACATTGACTTCTGACATGACTTTTTTAAATAAATATTCTAAATGGTCTACCCTATCACCTCCTCAAGACTTTCTATCGACCTTCCAAACACACTGTATACGCAAAAAGGAAGAAAAATACGTTTAGTCTCGTCAGAAATCTAAGCTTTCAAATGATTGCTGCGATTGTGGATGTTATATGTGCTTATGCTTTAGAAATATATGAGTTCTTGTTTAGTGGACCTTGACTGCTTATAAGTAAGACACAATAATTGTAGTTTTTTATTTTAGGTGTGACAGGAGATTTAATTAAAAAGACAACAAAAATCTTGCTCCAATCATGTATTACAAATCAAAAATATGCTGTGATTTTTTTTTAGTTTAAAGTTAAGAAAATTATAAAAAATATATTTTTTTATTTATAAGGAAGATCGTTAGATCGGATCGTTTCTTGAGGATGGTTTCCACATCGGTAGCCTTCAACCTGTTAGAAGTTTTATTTGATTTATTTAATTTAAACTATAGGATTTAAGTGGGTGGTACTGAGGTTTAGCGATTTTGGTTTCGTATGTAAAATGACAAACC
This sequence comes from Listronotus oregonensis, assembly GCA_019359885.1. NCBI lineage: Eukaryota > Metazoa > Arthropoda > Insecta > Coleoptera > Curculionidae > Listronotus > Listronotus oregonensis. Next base: position 9,008 of record JAHBCN010012232.1, read on the forward strand.
ACGAGGAAAATATAACCCTACTGTCATTGAAATATACATAATTAAGCTGGCTCCTTTTTATGTTTGTATTAACGTTAACTACTTTAAAAACAATGATACTTTATTGGACATAGAAAATTTATTACCTGCTCCTATTATCCATAAGTAATAAAACATCCTGCAAAACAAATCTTTGAGTCATATAACAAAACTGTTATTAACATGCACATAGTTAAGCTGGCTCCAAATTCGCTTAAGTTGTTGCAGCCAATAATATCAGTGTTTTTATCAGGCTGTGTGTGTTTATTTTAGATAAACATCATTTATTCTTAAAATCCCTTTGCAGTTTAAATAATTTCGTGCGTAAAATATGTGTTGCTGTAATTTTTCTGCCTGCGCACGCGCACCTTGTAGTTTTTAAAAATTGCTGTGATTCTTTTTTTTTTTCATGCTAAAATGATACGACAGGCGATATTTTTTTTGCAGCTGCCAGGCATTTATGGTAAATCTTTTAGTTACCAGTCTTAAAATATTTTTGACAGTTTACAATCAACCTAACCCAAATGAGCATCCAGCGTTAATTGAAATATATTTAAAAAATAACAACCCTAAAGATGTATGTTATATAATAAGTACAGTAACTAGGTTTCTAGCGCACGCAATTGAAGTTTACTTACTTAAGGGCACTAAAAGCCAAAACCGAAGAAAATATATACACAATTTCACCTGCGACCGTTTTATTTTAAATCCATTATAAAAGTATTTAATTTTGTTCAAAAAGAACTGTTTTAGTACCTGAATCTGACAATAAAATGCCAACCAAAAAAATCCCAAAACATTGATGTAAAAACAAAAATGCCTTGTACGGTTAAAATAGCAACAACAAACTTATGGTTTAGTCAAACCACACATAAATTCAGCATGCAAAAAAGCAAAATTGAAAATTTCTAAGTTAGTGAAAGCCGCTAAGGCATATTTATTACCACAAAAGTCTAATGTTCGCTACGAGAAAAAATATGATCTATGTTTCCATGGTGCTTCTCAAAAAATGTGTGCAAAGTCAACGAAGATTTTTTTTGCATATTTAGAAGACAGAAACAAGGAAAAAAGACACGGTATAAGGAAATAATCAACAGTGGCGGAAGATTAAATTAAAGAGTTGTTTAATCTTGTCGGCGTTACTTTTGAGAATAACCTCAACTGGCACAAACACATTTTATCTATAGCTTCGGCAGCTTCAAAAAAGATTGGATTTCTCTTCCGAGCCAGAAAATATTTCTCTTCTTCCAATTTGTACACTCTGTATGTATCCCAAATCACACCCTCTTTAGAATATTGTTCTCATGTCTGGGGAATGGCGTCCCCTACAACACTTAGCATTCTGGACTCCATTCAAAGAAGAGCCGTTCGTCTTATTAATGATCCAACGCTCACAGAAAGGCTTCCTCTTCTTGCCCACCGTCGAGCTGTAGGGGATCTGTCGCTCTTCTATAGGTATTTTCACGGCTTCTGTTCAGAGGAGTTGGCCAGTATAATTCCTTCTCTGGCAGCTCCCAACAGAGCAACACGTAGTGCAACTTTTATGCATCCTTTTACAGTTCAGTTAGAGAGGCCCCGAACTTCCCGCTTTCTTCGTTCCTTCATCCCTAGAGTGTCAAGACTATGGAACCTGCTGCCCGCAGAAATTTTTCCTTCTCCTCCCAATCTCCAAAAATTTAAGTCCCGTGTGAACAAACTCCCTCTCACCACACTGAAGACACCCACGGTACGTTAGTACTTAGGCACCAGCCTTCGTGGACTGTCCCAAGATAAAAAAAAGATTATGTTGAAGATTCTACCCAAAATAAATTGCCTGAGTATGAAATCATCCCAGAGTCTACAGAAATTTTCATGAAACCAAAAAATAATTTCATGCAGTCGCCAGTAATTAACACTGGGATCGTTAGTAATTTAAATAAAACCATAAAGTCCTAGCTTTGTTAGCTTTGATTCAATTAAATTGTTAGGTTAATTTTTAATTTTCTTAAATCTTGTTTTAGTCCCAATAAAAAATTGTTGTACTTATCAATCTATTATTAATATTGAGATATTCTAAAATTATAAAAAAGCAAATACTAAACAAGAAAATTGAATTTAGCAGGAACTATCACCGGTGCGTTAAAGTGGTAGTTATCGCACTAAAAATAATATGTGTAATTTTTCTTATAGCACGGTTGTAGATAAAATTATGTGTGCATTTATTTTATACCTAAGAATTCTAAAAATAGGTCGGTTGTCTACAAATTTAAGTAAGTCAACATTATTGCCAAAATATATTGCTGCTATATTTTTTAAACTGTGAAAATAATAATAAAAAAATACACGAAAAAAATGCAGTCAGAAAATATCAGGCAAGAAAACTTTTAAACTGCAAAAATTGCTTAACCACAAAATGATAGGTTAGGTTCTTTAGAAAATGTAATTTCATTTGTATTACTTTAATAAGAAATTAAATATCATATTTTTTAAGATATTTGCAAAAGATTAAATATGCCAATAATTAAAAAGGATCCTATTGATTCACCACCGCCTTTGTCAGTCGGTTTCTAAAAATAGACGGCGGCAGCAGATGCGACAACCGCGAGCAGGAAGCGACAGGTACTCGCGCCGCAGCTAAATAAATCCTGATAGTAGGACTCCAGGAAAATATATTAATATTCGGTAAAAGGGGATGCTATTTTTTTTAAATCTAGTAAAAATCCTGTAAAGTATTTATTTAAACACCCTATTTTAGGAAGGATTCTTATTATACTCGTTCTTGTTTTCTTAAAAAAATATTATTGGTAATAAAAAATATTTAACCCTTTCAGGCATTAAAAGAAATTTAAGCTCGTCACGTAAATGCTTCTATGGAGGCAAATTTAAAAAATGTGATGTTAAAAGTTAAAAATGCAGTTTATTAGTAAATTTATAAAAAAACGTTATAGGACAAATTTGTTTAGAATTTATTTTAAGGCCTATTTACTAAATATTATGAAAAAAAAACCTTGGGAAATTGTGATTTTTCCTTTATCCTGTATTTATAGGTCATTAATTTTTATGCACTAATTAAGCAAAAAAAAATACCGTAGACGTAATGCCTTACTTGTCGAAATGCCCTGTATCTAAAAGCAAATTATTTATAACGGTACTTCAACTACGCTTATTTAATATAAAAAAAGTTTATGTTCCTTATCTTTTTATTTTACAATATATTTGTTAATTTATTAAAAATAATTATTGGGTTTTATTAAAAATTTTATAATAGGTGCTAATGCAATTATTTTAAGTAAAATTTCTTAAAAGGATCCAAAACTAAATTAAAAGCAGTTTTTTAATTACTTTGTTTTATATTTTAACTTTAAACCGCAATTTTTGTTATGTTTAATCATATTTTTAAAACTTGCCATCATAACAGCAGTCACGTGACAAATTTTAAAGTTTCTCTTTGAGGCTAAAAATCCCATTTTCCTAATACTTTTTAGACCACCCTGTATACCAAGCAATAAAATAAACTAAAAACAAAATTCGTTTTCACTGTTAACCCTTTAAATCCGACAATTGTCATTAAATAAGCAATGCTCGTATACACAAAATAACCTTTAGCTTTTCAAGCTTTATTATTGATGTAAGATCTCTTATGCTTGACCTGCTTTGCACGCCCACTACTTGATGTCGCAACAGATGCCACAGAAAAATTATAATCTATAATATACACTTTAAATGCATTTAAAACAGTATGTTTTGGTGTATGAATTACAGCACATTATAAAACAAAATAGCATAGAATTTACAGTATATTTTGGTGTATGACTCACAGCACATTATAAAATATAAGCTACCTTAGAATTCACAGTATATTTTTGTGTATGACTCACATTATAAAATAACATAGCTTAAAATTTGTTTATTTTGTATTTTATATAACTTTTTAGCATTCTAATATTTAAAGATAACCAGTATGAAAATTACCTGGTTTAAAGCCGGCAAACAATGTGGCACTTGGCACTTTAGGAAAATTATTTTCGTTCTCTTTATGCATGTCTGTTTTATAAAGATAAGACTTTAGTTTTGTTTTAGAATACAGATTTATTGATAAAATGATGTGGGAGTCCTTATTATTAGCTTAAATTATTTCGTAGTATTACATTCGTAAAATATTACAATAGGTTTTTCTTTTATTCTTGTAACATAATGCTGTTGACTTTATAACAAATTTGGCATTAAGCTTTATATGGATATAGAGGGTGAAAAAAGTATGATGCTTACCATTTAAATGGGTGGTAGTGAAGCTCAAAGTAAGTCAAAAAGTTTATATGACATATGTGTCAAAACTTGAAAGATTTTTGTCTAAACGATATCAAGGTTACAAACTTTGGTAGCAATTATTTTTTTGAAAAGCTCAAAAATTGGCAACTTTCGTCTTAATCGCTCATCGGTAGATTCATTTGCTAACAAAATAAACTAAGTTTTAAAATGTTTTAGTCTAAAAATAATAAAAAAATTCCCAGTTAAAAATTACAAAAAAAATGGCAACAACGCTACCTGTAGCGTAGAGTCTAACAAATCAGTCGTGTACTGTGCAATCGGGAATATGCAGATATGCTATCAATTTACGGCGGGGCAAACCAAAATGCTAATCTAGCAACTCAAATTTACCGTGGAAAATTTCCACAACGGTACCAAAGAGTTTTAAAAATGGAATGTGTGCAACAGAGAAATCCTGGGAGGTACATAACGGTGAAACAAGAGATAAGAACCTTTGGAAATTACGGAGGAAAATCTCGGTATTAGTACGAGGTCATTAGGCCGCGAAGTAAACGTATAACATACCACAGTTCACAGCTGTTTCTCTTTTTTTTTAATTAAAGACTTTCTACTCTTTAAGCAAAATAATAAAGTGCTGTTTTAAACCATAAAAATTTGTGTTTTAAAATGGGAGCTGGTTTTATAATAAGTACACATATTTTTTAAATACAAATAAAAACACTAATAAAGTAAAAATTAAAGAAAAAATCCCAATTTTTGCGCAGAAAAGGCTGGTACATAAGAGCTGCGGAGCTGCATACCGCTCAAAAAAAAAAAATAGGCCAAACAATAATTTATTGTTTTTTACTTAAAATATTTTTCAAACTAATAAAATAAATTGCAAGAAGAAATTTTTATGAAAATTAACATCTTATAAAAAAAAAGTTAATTATGTTCAACCTCTCAAAAAACGTTTAACGTTCGACTTGATATGAGGGGTGGTGTTGCCAAATTTTTAAACTTTAAAAAGCCATATTTGAAAACAAATAACTTTTGACCTATATGTTTTTGGCTTTTTGGCTGGTTTCAAATTCCTTTATCGCCCAATAAAATCGTGCGAATCATACTTTTTACATCCTGTATATGGGCAGAAGGCAATTTGTGAATAATTATTGACTGTCTTTAAATGGATACTGTTTAAAGGAGATACTTGATATAGAGGTTTTTACATTTAATGGCCTTGTAAAATCTATGTTATATTTAAAATTATAACTGCTAAGCGAGATCTACATATTTATATTATTTTAATATTTTGCCTAAACTTCTCCAAGTTACTTTTTATACCATTTTAAAGCGACTTTTAGAATGTTGACCAATCTATGGTTTAAACCAAAGTGTCTTAAAAACCAGAGTTTTGTCAATTGTTAACTGGCAATGTTAGTAAATATCTTGTTTTTAGTTAGTAATTAATTTTAAATTACATATTTGACATTATCATTAAATTAAAAAAAACAATTTGTTATTTATTTTATTAAATACTTTCAAAAACTTATTTTCACTCCGCACATGTGCTTTTTAACTTGTTCGTTCCTATAACACCAAAACATATTTTTATTAACCGAGAATTTGATCGCGTGGTTAACGCGTCATAGTTTTTCCTGGAACTCACGAGATTAAACCCCGCAAGAAACATTAGTACAGGCGATGAGGCATTTTGGCTAGGAATTTTTTTTGTACTGCATGGATTTTTCTGAAATTTTCACAGAAGGTAGGGAATAGCCCAAGGATCAAAGTCCAATCATGCCGAGGTGTGCTTTTATCCTGGGGGTGGTTGCCACCCCATCTTGGGGGTGGAAATTTTTTATTAAATTTTAATGACAGAAATCGATAAAGAGAGTAATTTTAGGTAAGAAATGTCCCATACATTTTTTTTCGTAAAACTAATATTTTTCGAGGTATTCGCGATTGAAAGTAAAAGTTTTTCGACGAAAAAATCGATGCTTATAATGGGTTTTTCTCGAATAACTCTAAAAATATGCATTTTATCAAAAAAACTGTAGAAAGCAGAATTGTAGCTTATAAAAAAACTAGATGAAAATGTTTTTTTATAATTTCTCTACAACCAATACAGACCGAGCTACGGCTTGTTAATTGTTAGCTTTTGTTCGTCAAATGCTAAATTTGAAAGATTCAAAGTCAAATAGCGGGAAAAGTTTGCATTTTTCAAGGAAAACATATAAGGTCTTTTTTAAAGTATATAATAAGCCCTTTCTTTTAAACCAAAAAATAGTTTTTTTCATGAAAATTAAGAGAGTTATGAAAAAAATAAGGTAGGTCCCTACTTTTTCTACGAAAACATCATTAAAAACAACCCTCTAAGTTTCCTCTTAATTAAAGGAGTTTTGTACCCTTTTGCGATTCTTTTTATATATGTATTATTAATACATCTTAGAAGTTTAACCAAATTAAAATGCTTAATTTTAGAAAAATTGGAACTCAAAGTAAAAAACGATTATCCACAATTTCGTAAAAATGGCCATTTTCTTCAAAATAACTCCAACAATACTGGAGATACGAAAAAAATGTTAAAGTACCGAATTATATGTTTTTTAATAACAAAGACTTTTCATTTCATAAATTTTTCTGTATAATAAATGTTTGGCCAGATATGGCCGTTTAGAGCCTCTATTTACGAGCGAGCTCCACCTTATTCTAGTCCTTTAAACTCATCCCATTTTAAAACTAAGGGATTAAAAAGGATTGTATTTACATAACCTTGTAGCTCTTTAAAAACCCCACAAAAATTATTTTTTAAAAAACTTTCTACCATTAAACCTAAGGAAGCTATGTTAAGAAACCAATCAACTTCTTTTTCGAAAAATTCAAATAACCCACTTCGGAACATAATATTCTATAAAACCGGTATACTTTATACTTTTACCGGTATAATTTTTGTATGCAATTCTATTTTCTTTTCCTATTTATATCTATTATATTGGTTTATAATAAGAATTGCAATGTTGTAAGGGGTGGTTAAAATATATGTTTTTCTAAAATAAAAGCATTATTAAATAATTTTAAAATGAAAGAATTTTTTTTTGTAATTTCGTTATTAAGGGTGATTTTTAACGGTTGAAACGTTACAAATATAATGTTAAATATAACTCACAACGTAAAAATAGATTCAATCTACATATTTAGCTATGATTTTAATTTACATAAGGTCTATTTCCATGATTTTTTAATTTTTTAGCATAAGGGGTGGTTTTTACCCCCCAAAAATAAAAAGCACACCCTAAGCATATATAAACTTTGATCTAGAGGGTGAAAGCAACTTAACTCCAAATTTTCATAAAAATTGAAACTGTACAAAAAAATTCGGAGGTCAAACACCTTTTTTCTCCCCATCCACTGTACTGCATAACGTTTTTTTACTTTATTGTTCTATTATTTTTTATAAAACATTACTAAAAAAACTAAAATAGTAACAAAGCTAAACATAGATAATTGCATCAATAGTGTATAAATATTATAAAATGCAGTACTTAAACCTTGGTTTCAGATAAGAGTCGACACGTCATTGTTAAAGTAACGTTTAAAGCTAAATATTATTATTAAGTAAAAATGCAAAAAAATATTCTTGGCTTTCTCCACCTTTCATACAAATCAACATTAAGTTCTAAAGCTTTATTATAAATATTGTGCGCATTAATATGGATTTTAGTTACTTTGTAGTTCTTTTGACGATTTTCTTAGACTTGACCTGCTTTGCAATTCTGCTGCTTTGTATCGCGCAGATGTTGCACTGAAAATTATGATTCTTATTTATAATAAATTGGCGTAATGCTACGCGGCTTGGCTGAAGATTATCTTTTAATGTAAAATTTACTTTAAATACGAAGCTACTTTGCTTAAAATATAGTAAATTAAATAAAAATATAACTCGAAGTTCGTTTACCTTCTTAAATAGGGTTTTTATTTACCAATTCATGACAAAACATATTTTTCTACTATAATTCGTATTTTATTTAACCTGTTGCTATCATGCTATTTAAAGATACCTACTATGGAAATTATCTGACTAAAAGCCGGGAAAATGATACGGCACTTAAACAAAATGATTATCTTTCTCTTTATGTATGTCTGTTTTGCAAAGATAAGTCTGATGGTTTTTAAAAGGGTACGAGCTTAGTAAGGAAAATTTAGAGTGCCTTTTTATAGCTCAAAATTTTACTACATTCGTAAGATATTGATAAATATATTTCTTTTGAAATTCTCGTAAAATGTGTAAGATTCTCTGTTTTATCTGCTTAACTTTTTTGGCGATATACAAGTTAAGTAAATAAAGGAAAATTTTCCGACAGATTTTCTTGGATGGATAAATATAAATTGTTTTCAATCCAACAGTATACCTATTTTTATTCCTTGCGGAATTTTGCAAACGTCACGCTACGGTCGCACATAACATTTTAGTGCTATCTAGATGTCATGGTGTCAGACTACTGACTGATATCATCCTCTGCAGTGATCAGTCCCCCCAAGTCTTGGTGCAGGCTCAGCAGTAAAAATATTAATTTTTACAAAGATTTATATTAAAACCTGCATGGTGCCTTGTTGTGGTGGTAATTTGAAAAAGGCGATATATAAATTACTTTGTTTTTACAACGCAAGATAGCTTGACATTTTTTTACGAATAAAAACAATAACGCAATCAATGCCTTGGATTTGATTTAAAAATAGTAATATAAATTTACGCAAAGAATTTGGTTTTGTAATTAACTTTATATGTTATATGAAAACAAGTTCAGTTATTAAATCACTTAGAGCACTTGATAAATTAGGATCTTTTTTTCAGCAATGTAACCATTTATAATGTATAACTTACTCTTTGATTTTTTAAAAGTTTATTTTTGTTTTTCTGGAGTATCAAATTAAAAGAAACATTTTGGCCCCCAAAGATATTTATATATTATTTTTAAAAAAATTATACCTTTTTTTAGAGATTTTTAAATGGAGACCCGTTCGCTCCCCCCATAATAGTAACAAAAAAATATGAAAAGACATAAAAAGGTTTAATTTTTATAAAATTGAATTTTTTTTAAGTACTATAATAAAATAATATATTTTATGAAATTATATAAAAATAGAAAATATACTTACTTGAAAACATTGGCAACGCGTTATAAGATATATATGTTATTTCAAACTTATTGGTTATCGACGGACGGGTGTAGCACATAAATTATTTGATTATATTTTTTAAAACAGATAAGAAACTAAAAAATTGTGTTTTATTAACTGACATTTACTTCTGACATGACTTTTTCAAAAAAATAGTTACTGGTAAAGGTACACGTGTGGGGAAAATTTTTAATATTTAAAAATATTTATAAAAAAATAAATAAAACTTTTAGCCATATAGATAGGTTTTTATAGTTTATTTTGATTTCTGGGAATATCAACTTAAAAAAAAATTATTTTTGGGTTTTCTCCAGAATAAAGATTTGTATATATTATTTTTAAAAATTATACTTTTTTTTTAGAGATTATTATGTTATTATTATTATTATTATTATTAAGTTTATTTTTTCCTTTATATAATTTTAAAAATAATTATTTTGTTATAGTACTTAAAAAAATTCAATTTTAAAAAGAATTAAACATTTTTATGTCTTTTCATATTTTTGTTACTATTTTTTAGCGGGAGCAGACTAGCTCTCCCCTAATAATCTCTAAAAAAGTATAATTTTTAAAAAAAATATATACAAATCTTTATTCTGGAGAAAAGCCAAAAAATTTTTTTTTGTTTATATTCCCAGAAATCAAAATAAACTTAAAACCTATCTATATGGCTAAAAGTTTTATTTATTTTTTTATACATATTTTTAAATATTAAAGGTACCTACACGTGTACCTTTACCAGTAACTATTTTTTTTTAAAAAGTCATGTCAGAAGTAAGGCAGTTAATAAAACACAATTTTAGTTTCTTATCTGTTTTAAGTAATATAATCAAATAATATTATATAAGTTTATTTTCCATTTTTATATAATTTCATAAAAATAATTATTTTATTATAGTACTTAAAACAATTCAATTTTAAAAAGAATTAAACATTTTTATGTCTTTTTATATTTTTGTTACTATTATAGCGGGAGCAGACTAGCTCTCCATAATAATCTCTAAAAAAAAGTATAATTTTTAAAAATAATATATACAAATCTTTATTCTGGAGAAAAGCCAAATAATTTTTCTTTTAAGTTGATATTCCCAGAAATCAAAATAAACTATAAAAACCTATCTATATGGCTAAAAGTTTTATTTACTTTTTTATACATATTTTTTAAATATTAAAGGTACCTACACGTGTACCTTTACCAGTAACTATTTTTTTTGAAAAAGTCATGTCAGAAGTAAATACTGTTTAAAAAAACACAATTTTTTAGTTTCTTATCTGTTTTAAGTAATATAATCAAATAATTTATGTGCTACACCCGTCCGTCGATAAACCCAAAAAGTTTGAAATAACATATATATCTTATAACGCGTTGCCAATGTTTTCAAGTAAGTATATTTTCTATTTTTATATAATTTCATAAAATATATTATTTTATTATAGTACTTAAAACAATTCAATTTTATAAAGAATTAAACCTTTTTATGTCTTTTCATATTTTTTGTTACTATTATAGCGGGAGCAGACTAGCTCTCCATAATAATCTCTAAAAAAAGTATAATTTTTTTAAAAATAATATATAAATATCTTTATTCTGGAAAAAAGCCAAATAATGTTTCTTTTACTCTTTGATGCCTATTTTTTAATGCAACCTTTATATTTTTATTTACAATATTTTTAGATATTTAATTTATTTATGCTTGCCCCAGTTAATATAGTGTTTTTATTTATAATATATTTAAAAAGCATATATTTAATTATATAACAAAAAGAACAAGAAATTACAAATTAATATTTTAAAATAAAATAAGTTGTGGGTGATATATTATTACATATTGAATTTTTTAAAATCTTTTATTAAAAAGAGCAAATTTTTCGAATTTTATTAGGACAATTTTTTACATCTAAAAAAAAAAAAAAAAAACAATTATTTAAAAGGTTTTATTTTCTTTGCTACTGACGAAGTTTAAGCCTCTGTCATCCTGATACCAGGGAACCAAATAGATTTAAAACAAATTAGGTACATCTTTATCCTTTTATTTCAAAATATTTGGATTATATTTATCCCAAATCACATGCTCCACTTTATAATACTGTTCAGCTGCAAAGACTATATAGGCAGTTTCTTTAACATTTAAAGTATGTCCAAAGAATAAAACCTGCGTCCTAAGAAGGTCTTAAAGTTCTCGGTATTTTAAAATCCGGTATAAATTAATTGTGCATACTTTTACAAAAATTAGGAAGCATCTTTAAGGACTGTTAAAAAACTTATTAATATTTAAAACCAAATTTTATTTTATAATTTTTTTTCTATAGTACTTGATCTTTAAGCATACGGAAACAGGCCCCAGGTAAAGAATAAACGAACTCATTTAATAACTGTTTAACAAATAAGTGTAATAATAAGGGCAATTAATGTTTGAGTCTGCTTAATACGCAAGTCTAGCAAGCGCGTTAAGGGTTAAGTTTGATTATTAAAGTTTGGAAATCGTACATTTTCCATTTTTTTTTCAAATGTATTTCGGTTTTGGGCAAACAACTTGACAGATGTTTTAATGATTGTTATTTGAATGGCAAGGTTTTAAAATGACGCAATGTTCATTTTGTGTATTTTTTGTAGCATGTACTCTAATCTCTTATTTCAGGTGCCACAGATGATTGCATGGGATCTCGAAATGTTAGAGATACGAAGTCGGTAAATTATGGCAAATGATGAGTGCCTAACAACATGCCGATTGAAGTTGTAAATTCCGAGTACTTCCGAGATATCCGAAAAAAACAAATTTGCTGATTTCGTTTTTTATTTTTCTGACGCTATTTAAAGAGATATAGAAAACAAAGACATTTTCATGGCCACTTCTTACAAAACAGTGTTGAGAGATTTTCCGTACGACGTTTCGTTTTCGTTAGACCATCATCAACTTTATTTTTTTAAATACGGACCTGGGTTTTTTATTTAATTTTTTTGAACCCCTTATTATCCCAATTACAAAAAGGTATAACACTTAATATTTATTAACAAATATGGAACGCCCCTATAAGAAATGATGTGCATTCCTTGTCTTACTCATTGTCTCTTATGGAAAATATGTTTATTTAACAGAAAAATATTAATTGTTATACATCATTGTAATTGGGATTACAACTGCTTCAAAAAAATGCAATAAACAATTGAGTGCCGTATTTAAAAAATAAAGTTGAAGATGGTTTAACGAAACGAAACGTCGTACGGAAAATCTCTCAACACTGTTTTGTAGAGCTTAAAAAGTGGCCATGAGAAAGTGTCTTTTGTTTTTCTATATCTCCTTAAATAACGTCATAAAAAATTAAAACGAAATCGGCAAATTTTGGTTTTTTCCGGATATCTCCGGAAGTACTCGGAATTTTACAACTTTCTAATCGGCATGTTGTTAGGCACCTAAGTACGCAACTTTGCCATAATTTAATCGACTTCGTATCTCTTACGGTTTTCGAGATCCCCATGCATGCACTCGAATCTGTGGCACCCTGTATAGTTAGAAAACCATGTTTTAAAATGCGCCATTAATAAATTATTTTTTATACGTTAAGAACACTCACAAAAAATGATGAAAAAATATAATAATACACTTTTTGTCCTGCTTTTAACCTTTTTGAATTTATTCAAATTATAAAATGTACAAGGATATAATAATTTACCCCAAAAAATCTTTTTATTATTTAAAAAAAGATGCTATTCAAAGCTCGGCAACATTCTAAAACTCACCAAGGGATCAGTTTTTATTGTATAAGTATTCTTTAAATCGTGAGCAATAAAAAACATTTTCATCTTGTTTTTATTAGATTTAAAAGTGTGTTAAAATAAACTTACAAAAAAGGAAACTTTGAAATAAAGTAGTTTTAAAAAATTATTTCGTTATACAGGGTGATTTGGAAAATACATGCCATCGCTAAAAAGAAGATTTCTTGGCAAAAATAGTTATAACGGTATAATAATATGTATATATGTTCAGATCGGCTTTAACTTTAGGATGCAGGGTGTGAAAAAAATTATAGTTGGGATTGTCCTTTTAGTTTTAAATCAACTTTTTCGACTTAAAATATACATTTTAATCATTTTTACTTTTTTTACTATAATGGACCAGGGGCGTAGTTGTAATTTAAAAAAAAGTTTTTAAATCATTAACCTTCTGCTTAAATTTATACATTAAATTAATTTCATGACATTAATTTTAAATATTACGTTTTTTTGAACCGCGCAAGTTTAAGATTAGAATATCTTGATAGTCCTTAAACTTATCAAGTTAATTTAAAAGTACATTTTTTATGTTAAACCAGGCAGACAATAAAAATTATATTTTAAATTATCAATAACGTTAATACCAAATAGGTATGACGAAATAATGGTAAAAAATTAATAATCTTGCCAGAAGCTACGCTACTAAACCATAATAGTAGCAAAACTTTACCATTAAAAGTGTATTTTAGTAAATGTTTCAACTGTACAAAGTTAAATTCAAATCGAAAAACCTAATTTGAAAATAAAAGGCAAATTCGAACTTTAAAAATTTTGGTTTACACCCTGTATTTTAAATATGGGGCCGTTTGGCACGTATGTTTATAAAACATTTTTATCTTATTTTTGGCCAATAAACTTTTTATTTAGCGATGACATATGTTTTTTAAATCACTCTGTAAAACTATATATTTATTACCTTTTATTTTGCAAGTTAAATTTGTGATCTTTAAGTGGATTAAGGTTTATCATAGTTTAATATATTACCTTAAAAGAAAACCCTACTTGTATAAATAATATATTTACAAAGTTCTACATAGATCTTTAAGTATTCATTTCTAAAACTTTCTGTGAGCGTTGGATCATTAATAAGACGAACAGCTCTTTTTTGAATGGAGTCCAGAAGGCTAAGTGTTGTAGGGGACGCCATTCCCCAGACATGAGAACAATATTCCAAAGAAGGTCTGATTTGGGATACATGAAAGAGGAATCCAGTCTTTTTTGAAGCTGCCGAACCTATGGATGAAATGTGTTTGTGCCAGTTGAGGTTATCCTCAAAAGTAACGCTGACTAGATTAAACGACTCTTTGTTCTGCAGAACTTGGCCGCTCATATGTAGGGATGAGCATTCGCAGACTTTTTTCGCGACAGAGAATATGACTGTGTTTTTGAGGCATTAAACTGAACACGATTTTTGGCGCCCCAATCCAAGATAAGTTTGAGGTCTTGTGAAAGAGATATTTGCATTGACCTGCGCTTGTTTTCAAAATCAGAATTACACGGTGGCTTAAGAAATTGAATACTAGAGTGGAGGGTACTATCGTCAGCAAAACTATGAATGGGATTAATTGTGAAAGAGAGAAGATCGTTAATGTGTAGAAGAAACAGCGTGGGTGCCAGCACTGAGCCCTGGGGCACCCCAGCATTTATTTGGTAGAAGCTGGAGGAATGACCATCTACACTAACTGATATACGTCGATTAGAAAGGAAACTGGAAAGCCAAGAGCAAAGCTTAGGTGGAAGACCGTAAGAAGGAAGTTTGTTAAGAAGCCCATAATGCCAGACCTGATAGAAAGCTTTGGATATGTCAAGATCAACGATCTGGGATTCACCAAGAAACTCAAGGGACTTGTTCCAGTTGTGTGAGACAAAGGAAAGAAGATCAGCTGTGGATCTACTGTGTCGGAATCCATATTGTCTATCATGTAAGGTCTTATGTTTTTCCAGATACTTTAAGATTTGGGAATTAATGAATTTTTCCATTACCTTGCAAACAACTGAAGGAAGAGATATAGGTCTATAGTTAGAAGGGAGACTTTTGGATCCTTTTTGGGGACAGGTTGCACACGTGCAGCTTTCCAACTCTCCGGGAAAATACCCGTGTCGTAAGAGATTCGAAAGAGGCGAGTTAAGATGGGTGCAAGCTCGAGAGCACATTTTTTTAAGACGATTGCTGGTAAGCCATCCAGCCCAGACGATTTTTTAGTATTAAGAGAAGAAAGAATACGCTTGATCTGTTTGACTTTAAAAATTATATCGGACATTTTATGAGAAACAGGGACAACTGTTGGAAAAGGAAGATTAATAGGAGGATCAAGCGTAGAATTGGCAGCAAATTGTTTGGCAAATAGTTCGGCTTTTCCTTTGGAGGTAGAGACAATTCCATCTTCAGAGCTTAGGGGTGGAAAAGATTTTGTGCAAAAGTTCTGACTTATATTTTTGGCAAAGGGCCAAAAAGCTTTACTGCCATTTGAGCAAGAGAGAACTTTATCTTTTATTCGATTGTTAAAACGGTCTTTTGCATCTGAGATGGTCTGATTATACTGATTTCTTGCTTCGATGCTAGCCTGTCGATTTTCGGGACTGGGGTTTAGAAGAAACTTTTTGTGGGCTTAAAGTTTTAAAAGTCTGGCTTTGTCACAGGATTTAGAAAACCACGGTTTGTGATTTGAAGTTATGGGGTTCTTTTTAGTGTGGGGAATATAGGTCTCAATGCCTAGTTGAATTGTTTCGGTAATTTGTTTACATATTTCTGAAGGATCGTGAGAGACATCATGTTTCATCCTTTTTTAAATAAACAAAAATAAAAAAATAATAAAACAAAAAATATATATTTTTAATGTTTTAAAAGACTTTTTTAAATTTTTGTGGGTAAAATATGCCCATATATATTGAGGGCCACAGAAGCAGTCCCATTATTTAAAGATTCCTTTGGCGTGTACTCAACAAGGACTTTTAATCCACCACAATAATGTAGAGTATATCTTCTTTAGAGGCTAGTGTTTTACAAGAATTCCTATAAAAATCTGATTGTTTAGTACTTGCGTTGGGATTTTATTAATTGTCTAAACTAATTATCGTCGGAAAATATTTTTTAAGGGTCTGCTAAAATTTGATTTTGTATGTCTACGTTAGGTTTAATATAAACATTTAAGAAATACTAAGATGTATTTTAGTCTTACTCATGCAAAAAAAATATAATACATTTTCTTAAAATACTTTTGAAAAACCCTAATATCTAAATAATCTAAGAAAGAACTTATTTAAAGAGGGGAAAATTTCTAAAACTCAACAATGAAAGCAAAGCAACAAAAAATAAGATTTATGTAATCTTTTTCGTTTCGAGAAGCGTTACAATACTCACAGTGAAATAAAAGCAATTCCTAAAGACATTCTTGACAAATGACTTGATGTTTTTTATAATATATTGGGATATGACTTCCCTTACGTTGGATTAAGAAATGTTATAGATTTAAAAAAAATATATACATTTTTAAAGTATCCATTTTACAGTTACATTTTTTAAATTGCTTTTTTGTAGAAATCAAATGTGTCGTAAATCAGAAAAGTGTATATTCGACTATTTGTTTATTAAAAATGTAATGCTTGTTTTTTTTTAGAATTTTAAGGACTTAAAATGTAAAATCTATATTCAGAAACATTACTATAACTAGCTTGCGATTTTTAATACAAAAAATAAAGCCATGCGTTAAAATTAGATTTGGCTAACATCAGTATGCTTGCAAGTCGGGGGACAGTATTCTGGAACATTTGTTATGTCTAAAGGATTTTTTTTATCAGACAGATAAGAAATATTTACATGACAAATGCGTTTATAAACATTATTACAAAAGCAACTGTAAAAGATTAGAATGTTAAGGTCGTAAACTGAGTCGTTCTAATCACTTGAGTGTGGCAGTCATACTTAAACCTACGTGTGATGTATGTATAATGTTTTATCTACAACTAAAAAATATAAAAATATTTTTTAAATTTTGGTTTATTATTTCACACCTTTCACTATGACATTTGTAACCTTTTTTTATAGCTGTGGTGAATTGTTACGTGCTCCAAACCGTGGTTATAAACGTTGTCAGAGTCAGTTCGTCCTGTCAAGTTATAGCGAATACTTTTTGCACAGAAAAATCTAGTAAGGAATTACTATGAGCGATTTGAAGAGTCTCCTTTCAGATAAAGAAATTGTCGCAGTACGTGCACGGAATTATTACTGCCAGAAAAGTTACGATCAAAATATGAGAAAATATAGAAGCAGTTTTTGACATGGTGTTATGTCAAAAAAAGGTGAAAAAATAATAAATTGAAAAAAGTATTTTAGTATACAGAGTGTCCCACTAAGGGTGGCGGGGTACGTTATTATATACGTTAAAATTTGAAAATTTGAAAAAAATTGTTTCATTAAGGTACTATTTTGAAAACGGGAATAAAAAGTTCATCCAAGTCTGCGTCAGTTTGCTTTCAAGATTTTTTTGTTTCTCTGATAATAAGGGTGGGGGGAGCTGGTAAATAAATTATTTTTAAAATTGCTTTAACTTCCGTACCCATTATCCAAATTTACTCAACTTTAGTTCGTTTGACAGAGAATCTTAAGCTTATTAAAAAATTATTTAAGTGATGGTCGCTAGTTCTTACCTTTTTTCCCAGAGGGTGCTGTTCGTAAAAGTTTCAGTTTTTTCAATTTTTCTTAAAAATTTAAATTGTACGACATACTTTTTTTACGGCAGTTTTAAAAGTATAAAAATGGCTAAATTTTGGCGAAAACCGCGTTCTGATATCTTTATTCCTTTTCGAGTTATTTTCAAATACCCTTTTTTTTTTAAAAAATTAAAGTTAGCCATTAAACAAAGGTTTTTTTTGGTAAAATCTTAGCTA
>JAHBCN010012233.1:0-27091 GCA_019359885.1 Listronotus oregonensis
TCTGTAGGGGCCCCCCCCCCATTTTGGTGTTGTAAAATGCAACAATTGTTTTTAATTTTTGGACAACGGACGGGAAGGGGAAAAAAAATATGTTGAACAACGAAAACCCCTTTGCCCCAAAGGGGTTTCTTAGTATTTAGGATTCGACCCTTTCGGGACTGTTAAAAGGGAAAAAAAATTTTGGGAAAAAAAAAAAAGAACCCAAAAAAAGGGGGAAAAAATTTTAAAGCCATCGCAAATGTTCGAAAGTCCGTCGGTTATTTTCAGTGCACTCTTGACATTTTTTTAAATCGATTTTAAGGCATTTATGATATATTATGGTTTTATTTCTGAAAAGGCCTCATGAATTCTTTGATAAAGGTTATTGTCGGGTTAAAATGAATCTTTAAAAATTTTTAGTTTTAAAATTTTAAAAAAAAAAATCGGGAAAGGGAAGATCGTTGGTCACCCTTTAGGTCCATGTGTGTCCAACGGTGTCCTAAAGTGAGTATTTAAATTTTTTTGTTATTCCAACAGCGTTAGGGGGGGGGGAGAGTTTTGTTAAAAGAAATTTTATTTTTTTCTTTTTAAAGGGAACATCATCAGGAATATGAATATACAGGGTTCCCTTTTAAAGCTTGACCAAATCAACCGATAAATAAGAAACCCCAAAATTTTTTATCCTTCGAAACGGCCCAAAATAAAAAAATATTACATTTTTTTTTAAAAAAACTTTGTTATTTTTAAATAGAAAATAAATAATAAAACCTATATTTATTTGATTTTTGTCCCAAGATTTTTATTTTTATTTCACAATTATAAAATGTTTTGGGGGGCCACTTATTTATACAATTATTTATAAAAAAGAATAAAAATAATTAAAAAAACGGACAAAAATCTTATTTTACCAAAATTTTTTTTTATTTTAAAACTTTTTTAATTTTCCGTTTTTGAAGATCATGGATAACGGTAAAGCCTGAATAAAGGTCTTTAAAAAAAATTTAAAGGGCGGGGGAAAAGGCCGGGGACATTTTTTATTTTATTTTTTTTTTAAATATTGAAAATATTTTTTTTTGATTTGCCATGATGCCGCTAGTAATATACAAATAAATGATCCCTTTTTACCCAATAACTAAACTTAAGTTTTTTTTTTTTTATTCTAAGTGGGTTTTAAACCCTCGCCACATTTTCATCTATACACAGACCTATAAGCCTTTCGTTTCCAAAGACCGAACTTAAATTCAGGGGAAAAGTAAACTGGATCATAGAGATCGTTTTTGTTTTGGTCTGTCAGAAGCTTAAGTTTTAAATAAAAAAAAGTTAAGTATTACTCTATTTACGGGTGTATCCGATTAATATTGTCGAATATAATCCCCCTCAAGCTTTTTATGGATGCTAAAACAGATTGACTTTCACCTCATTTATTTAAAATATGATCGTTTGAGTGTTTAGGGGGGGGTTTTTTGTAACACAAAAAAAAAAATTTGATTTTTTGTAATAATGAAGTTGTCTATATGCGGGAATTTTTTTTAAAAGGGGGGGGGGCATTCAAATGCGAATGCTAGAATTCCAATGAAATTGCAAATGTAACATTGATATACATATTTTCCAAATTTGGCCAAACCAAACTAAATATAAAAAAACCAAAAAAAATTAATCAATAAAAAAAAAAATTTTCTTTTAAAACAAGCAAACATTTTTACCGAAGCCCCCCTGCTCTGTTTTTGTTTACAAAAAACAAAGCTGGTTATGTCAAATTTAAAAAATTTTTGGCGGCATCGACACTGAATGGGTCGTTGAACACGATTTCCTTTTTAAAAAAGTGCCCTTTTTTTCCCCTTTTACAATGGCCTTTAAATTTAAAAATTTTATATATATATATATATATATATATATATATATATATATATATATATATATATATATATATATATATATATATATATATATATATATATATATATATATATATATATATATATATATATATATATATATATATATATATATATATATAAATATATATAATATAAAAAAAAACCGGGGTTTTTTTTTTAAATTTTTTTTTAACCCCTTATTATCCCACAAAAAAAAGTATAACACTATAAGAAATGATGGGGGGTGCCTTGTCAAACCCCCTTTTTCTTTTATGGAAAATATGTTTATTTAACAAAAAAAAATTTTTAAAAGGGTTTTACATCATTGTAATTGAAATTATAACTGCTTTAAAAAATGCAAAAAAAAAGAGGGGGTTTTTTAAAAAAAAAAAGTTGATGATGATTTAAGAAAACGAAACGTCGTACGAAAAAAAACCCCAATGCTGTTTTGTAGAGCCTTTTTAAAAAAAAGGGCCAAAAAAGGGTTTTTTTTTCCCAAAAACTTTAAAATAACGCCAGAAAAAAAAAAACGAAATTTTTAAATTTCCGTTTTTTTTCCGGGGGTTCCCAAGAACCCAATTTGCAACTTTCTTAAAAAAGGGGGGCCGGGGTTAAAATTTTTCAAATACACAACCTTTTTTATAATTTAACCAACTTCGGGGTTTTTTTAATTTTTTAGATTCCCCCCCCATATTCGAATCTGTGGCACTTGTTTTTATATATATATATATATATATATATATATATATATATATATATATATATATATATATATATATATATAAAAAAAAAAAAAAGGGGGATTCACCCCCCGGGGGGGTCCCCTTTTTTTTGGGGAAAAAAAAAACTTTTGAAATTTAATTTTAAAAAATTAATCATTTTAAAAATATTTTAAGGCCCCCCAACCCAAAAAACCCCCCAAAACCCCGGGGAAATTTTAAAGGAACACCCCCTTTTTTTTTGCATATTTGGTTTTAAAAAAATTTTAGGGGGTTTTTTATTCCTTTCCCATACCAAAATTTTTTCCCAAGAAAATAATTAATTATTTTTTTTAAAGGGAAAAAAAAATTTTGGGTTTGGTTTTAAACCCAGCTGGATTTCTAAAAATTTTTGGGGTTGACGATGTTTAAAAAAATCTTCGTTTTTTTAGCAAAAATCCTCCCGGGGTAAAAAAAATTTTTTTTCCTTTTAAATTTTTTAAAAAACATTTTTTAAATCTATACTGTATTTTATCCTATTTTTTAAATAGACCAAAAAATTTACCTACAAAATTTCCATACATAAAAACTATACTATCTGCCCCCTTTTTTTTAAAAAACAAACAAATTTTTTAATTTTTTTTCCCTTTTTTAAAAACTATCTACATAAAACCCCCGGCTTAATTTTAAAATTTTCCTAGGTAGGCCATGGAAATTTGTATTTTAAATTTCTTTTCAACTATTTGACATAAAAAAGGGAAAAAATTTTTTTTGTTTGATTAATAAGAAATAAATGTTTAAAAAAAATAATAATTGCTTTTATTTAAAAAAAGGTGGCAGATTTTTGAAAGTTTATGGGGGTTTGTGGTAAAAAATTCTTTTTTTTAAAAATGGGGTAAAATACAGTATGTTTTTTTAAAAAATTAAATTTTTTAAAAAAATTTTTTTAATATCGGTAAAAAAAAATTTTTTTTGGGCAACCCCCAGGTTTTAGGGATAACCATTGACTTTAAAAAAATGCATTGTCTAACCCCCAAAAAAAAATTTTATATACACTCCGTTAAGCCGTATATATTAAACCTTTTAAAGGGGGTTTTCCTTAAAAAAAAGTGATTCATTATTTTCTTAAAAACGGAAGATATAGTATAGGAAATATTAATAAAACACTTAAATTTGGTAGAATCCAAATATGCAATAAAAAAAAGGGGTTCCTTTTTAAAATTAAAAGTTTGGTTTCGGTTGACCGCCCATTTAAATTTTTTTAAAATGTAATTACCTTTAGGGGCTTTGTAAATTTTAAAAATTTTTTTTTTCCCAGTTTTTTAAAAGGCACTCAACGTGAATATTTTTAAAATTATATATATATATATATATATATATATATATATATATATATATATATATATATATATATATATATATATATATATATATATATATATTATTTTTATTTTTTTTTACCCAACTCTTTTAATAAGACCTGAACAATGTAAAATACCATCTTTTATTTTCAACGAACTCAAGGACTAAATTCCCCCAGTTGGGGTTATGATCTTTTTGTTTTTTTTTTGGGAAAAATAAACAATTGCCAGATCTAAAAACCAAAATCAAAATTACCTTGAAAATGTAATAAAATTTTTCCCAAAAATATTTTTTTGTTAATATAGGAACATCGTTTAAAATATAAAATTTTATTAATATGACATTTCCCCAAATTTTTTAATAAAAAATGATAGTAAATCAGGTGTTGTAGGCACCCCAATATCATTTTATTCTTTTAGTAGGTTGTATTAATCAATAACACTTTTGTAAACTAACTTGATCAACAGCAATCAAGGGGCATCTAAAGTAAATGTCATGTTTTGTCACTAAATAAACAAAAATATTTTTCCGGTTTTAAAAATTAATTTTAACAATAAAGAATAATCATTTATAAAAATGTAATTTAGGGGGAAATTTTTTAAAAATTGAAAAGTTATTTTTTCCCGGAGGATTTTTTTTGTGTGTTGTTGTGCCGTGTGTTTACAAAAAATCCCCCCTTTGCCCCCTAAAATATTAATGCCAAACAAGGTTTGTTTACTTTATTTCTATCCAAGAATTCGTTGATTTTTTCCGTAGAATCCTAAGAAAACTATTAATGGGACACTTCATTTATCGTTCGATTTTAAAACCTTCTATTTTTTTCGATACGTGGTTAACAAAAAAGATTGGATTTTTTTTTATTAAAAACAGAATTAATTAAATTTAAATGAAAAAATTTGGATTAAATTGAAAAAAGAAGAAGGCAACCCCAAAATTAAAACGCATAAACTAGTTAACTACTACTTTTTACCTACTGGTAAAAATTAAATATATTTTAAATTAATTCGCTTGTTATCAAAAAAAATATTTTTTTGGAAATATTTAAAAATTAAAACCCCTTAAAACATTTTTTTAATTTTTTTTGTGTTTTTGATTTCAGATTTTTTTAACGTTTTTTTTCAGATTCTACACAAAATCCCCATGTGGTTTTTTTATATTTTTTTTATATGAAAAGAAAGTCACAAATATGCCCATTTACTTTTTGTTTGACCCACCCTTTTTTAAAGAATGTTCAGATCACCTGTATATTTTTTAAAACGCAAACAAAAATGATTTTTTTGGTGATTAAGCTTAAAAAAAAAAACTTTTTAAAAGTATTTTGATTCGCTAAAGGGGTTTTTGCTTTAACGTAAAATTTTAAAATGATAATCAAAAGGGGGTAAAATTATATTAAAACGGATAAAAATTTAAAATTTTTATTTTTGTATGTCTCGTCTACGTTTTCATCTTTCATTTAGGGGGGAAAAATTTTAATATAAAATTCTTTGGGATTTTAGGGTTTTTTTAAATAAACAATTGATGAAACCAAATTAAATAAAAAAAATCCGGTACGCGGCGGTAAAGGGTTTTTTAAATTTTGAATGAAATTTTTTTTTTTTTTGACCGGTGGGCGTTGGGATTTGTTTTCAGAAAAAAGCAATGTGATAATTTAGGGGAAAGAAAGGCAAAAAAGGGATTTCGTTAAGGTTAGGTCTTTGCCTTCTCAAATCTTACTTTTAAGGGAACAATAAAAAAACCCTCTTTGGGTTTAATAAAAAAAAAAATTTAAGTTTTTTTTTATTTGACAAAAAAAATTAAAAAAAAAAAACTTAATAATATTCTTAAAAAATAACAAATAGTTTGCCATAAAACACAAATAAAATTAATTTTTTTTCCCAAATTAAAAAACCCAAAAACCAATAATGCGTCAGTTAAATGTTATTTATTGATTAAACCCGTCCCCCCAGTATATCGGGATTAGTACTACTCAAAAAAAGATAAACGGACATAAATATACTAAAAATGCACAAAAAACAAAAAAAAAACAACAGAACAAAACACGAATTTAAATCAACGAAACGAAAATAATTAATAAAAAGAATAACAAATTACAAATCAAAGAGATGATCGAAATTTAAAAAAGTAACAACGCAATAAACAACAGAACTGACATTGCAGGGCTCAGCCACATCGTAAGGCTTGGCAAGGAAAACAAAAATCGATAAGTCACACGGAAAAGCCTAAGTCATTTTTATGGAAACCACTTAAAAAATCATAAATAGACCACAATAAACCTAAGGTTAAAAAAATGATTACACAAGTATCAATTAAATTGTAACAATAAAACAATAAGTAAATATTAAAAATAAATTTACACAAATAAAGTTAGTACATAAAAAACATTACCTAGGCAAATGTGCGAAATGACGGTCATTTTGCAGAATACACTTACGGCCGAGTGATGATCGCGTTGTTAAATTTAGCAATGGACTTAGCAATTGTTAAAAGTTAACAACGGTTTAGAATGTTTAACAAAACGTCATTGTCAGTGTTATTCAATGATTTTAGTAGGCAACCTGTCAAAATCTGACATTTTGTTAAACATTCTAAACCATTGTTAACTTTTAACAATTGCTAAGTCCATTGCTAAATTTAACAACGCGATCATCATGTTAAAAACACTCTTAAAAAATGAAATTAACTTCATCCAATGTTTCGTTTGTCTTTAACCTTAATTTATATCAGCAGGGAACTGGCAATTTTTTTTCAGAAAAACGGCTTATTTAGCAAAAAAGGTTTTTAACCATTCTTGATAGATCCAGTTACTAAATAAAAATATCTGGGATGTCATATCGTTAAAAATTAAAAAAATCAAAACCAATGTTTACTGATTACGTCACGTTTATAAACGTTTACTCTTTTATAGCCGACCAAGATATCATAATTTAGGGTTTATCGAAACCTTTAAAACCTGTACAAGATTGCCCAAAAAAATGTTTTTTTACTTTTTAACATTAAATCATAAAATAAATGTTTTTAATGCGTGCCTAAACACAAACCAGAACTTTGGCCTACGTATTTAAAATTTAAAACTTTAATTATTCGGTATACCTACATCCCGTTTTCGCATTCCTTCAAATAAAAAATTAGCTTGGAATTAGAATTAGGTTCCTGCTTTCTTTATGGTCAAAAGTAAAACAAATATTTTGAAATGTACAAAGACAGCGGCTCGAATAACACGCAAACTTTACAAATTAAAAATATGGGCGAAAGTCATTTACACTGATTTTTGGACGATTAATATTTTGCGGCACAAAATTAATACTTACGTAAATTCGGAGAGAGTATTTTGGTAACCACATTTTAAATTACTTTTTGCATCGGGTGTTATACAGAATGCTACTAGTTATTTTTTATATTGCCACAGACTCTCTTAAACTAACATGTATATGACATCAAAATAGGTCGAATTAAGCAAACTTAATAATATCTAAGTATAACAACCAATATATTGTAAAATATATTTAAATAGCACTCAGTATGGTTACCTTAAAATTGAATTTAAAAAACTTTTAATAATAGGGAGAGAACCTAAAATATGTCGTACCGGGTCGTTTAACAAAAAAAGTCACGATGTCTTGAAATCACGTCTTCAACTGTTGGTCACGGTTAACAAAGAAGGAGTACAAATAGACAACCGTATCGAGATGCGAACGTCCGAGGAACGACAGTTAACAGTGGGGTTAAAGAGGCCGGTAATCGGCTAGTCCCATGTAGGTAGAGGTACACCCTTACCAAATGCGTAATCCGCTCTTAACTGGGGGTTGTAATTATTGTAGTACTTCTATAGTTTACTGTGTCCCAAGTCTCGCAAGTGTAAGTATCACATATAGTAAATCAAAGAGATACAGTGTCTCATTTCGTGTAGGCCCCAAACAATAGTGCTACAAGTGCCAGAGTAGCCGTCACCGCCTAGGGTTATGATAGTCTTAATATAACGTGTCACAAGTGTTCAAGGCGCGCCATTCCTGGTACCTACCGAAACAAACTGGGTGCGACACCTGGTATTTGAGCTACCTACTTGATATGTGAACCCCCAGTCGTTTGTCACAATATATTCCCCAGTTCGGAAGCTAGAAATGTTAAGGATTTTTAAGCAGCTTTAAATAAAATTATAACGGTGGGAGTCTTATCCGAACAATCCAGGTAAAAACTAAAAGAAAATTTTGGAATAAGTTGAAGAAGTGCCAAGTACGTAGCCACCGCCTAGAAGTTAAATTGCATACTCCCAAAGCTGTCTAAGTTTCAGTAACTTTAACCAGTTGATTCACCAATGATTTTCTTGGTCAATTGGGCAATAACAATCCAAGGAAACAACAAGAAGGCATTAATATACACAATCTAAAATTTAAAATTAAACTTTACAGAATAATTATACACTTGAAGTAAATTAAATAAAATTTGAATAACAAAAAATATATAAACATAAAACACAATAATATTTAGGTCTGCGAGAATCCCGGAAATATTATTTTAATGAATAAAATTAGGAATTGTTTCACTTTTTTTTGAACGAATTTATATTCTGTGCTTCTTTAATATATTAACCAATTGATTAAAAACCTTTTTTTAAATAAAATAATGCACATTGCTAAAGCAACTAAGGACTACCTTAACAACAATCTTCTTCCTAGGCCACCTAGGTCTTCAGAGCTTTTACTTATCGAACATATACAGCATTTTTTTCATAGGACTGCCACAAGGGGTTAAAGCCTAAGTACTAACAAAACGTAGGTGTCTAGGTAAAGTAAGTGTTAGTTTGTTAACACGGAACTTAAATATTTAGAGGTTTGGAGGAACAGGGAAAACTTCTGTAGGCGCAGGTTTTACAGTCTAGATAATCTAGAAAAAAAGAAACAAACAAAGAAGGAAGATTGGGATCTCTTCAGAAAAACTTTCATGGATCCAGAAGAGTGACACTACGTGTTGCTTCATTGGGAACTGCTAGAAAAGAACTTATAATGGCCAATTCCTCGAAGCAACAGCGATGAAAAGCACATCATTGAGCTAAGTATTATCTTCTTTTATTGTCTACAAACTGTCTTGGTAGTTTAAAGCAAGATACACTTAGCAAGGGATGAGATTTCCCAAGAAAACATATCATCTCGTCAGAAACATGCCTCGAAGGCTTTATAAGTGTATGCAACTTCTAGGTGATTCAACACATTATAATAAATATTGGTAAACTATTAATATTTTTATATATTTGCATCTTTTGTGAATGTCTGTGTGCGAACAAAATTTTATCAAGCCAATTTATTTTCTATTTCGTTTGTAACTTAGTATACATAAGGCGTAATAACTAACAATACGTATTAAATATTTACACACAATTTGGGTTTCATGGGTTGGGAATTTCTAATGAAAAAGAATGAATAATGAGGATGCCATAAACTTTATTTAATCGTGCAGACCATATTCAAATTCTTGGCCCTATAAATTTTCATACTTCCTAATAACCCTTCTTACCCAAATTTAAAGCTTTGAAATTACTATCAAACTTATAATTTTTGTTACCTAAATGACTTGTCTAATTTAAGTTATCTTTGTTATTAAAAAGCTTGCTTTGCGTTCTTTTATTTTTTTAGAAATGACCTGCCTGTATGTCCAGAATAAATTGTATGTAAACCACGGTTTAGCTGTAGTAAACATACAATAATATTATATTCCAGTAAAATTTGTTTGAATGAGTTAAAGCACCACGTTTTTTTTCTTCTTCAGCAATTCAAATAGTTTTCCTTTATAATAGCCAACTACTTTTTATTATCTTAATGACAGCCCACAGCTGGATTTTAGATGTCTTACCCAATTTGTCCCCCGTGCCCTCAACTATCCAAGTTCTGAAACATGCAGATATCGCGTTTTACAGCCTCTTGTAGACAACGCGGTAGTGTCACCACTACACATAACTAAAGTCTTTGAAGTACCCCCACTAACGTCTGGGTAATGCCACCCAGACGGTACCTACAGTTTAACGTGGGTTCCGAACCACACCCAACGGCACACGGTGTTCACTGGCGGTCACCCCTTCAATTACTAACCATGCCTTGCATCGCCGTCCTTTGCTGATCTCGCGGGAAGTGATGTTTTGACCCGACCGAGAGACAGGCAATTTCTGATATGACTGAATTGGCCTAAATCGGCTGCATTTGACGTCAGAGATCTGCCATACAATTTTGTAAACACATTTTTCAGACACCCTGTATCTGTATAATAAATACAACTATGGTGTTTTTATCAAACCCGTTTGCTTACAACATTATACATTTAATTCTACAAAATGCAACAATAAAATATTAAAGTCGGTATAAGTAAAACATTTTTTTTCAAAATAAAGTTCTTTTTTAATTTCAATTTTTAGTTATTAATTTGTTTGTAAACTGCGCGCAACTTGGGCATACATTTAATTAAATCCAGAAGTAATTAACTTTATTTTACTTTTCTTTTAAATTTGCTAACTAACTTTGGACTAGTTACTAGATGAAATAATATAACAAGCAGAAAAATTTTAATATAAATATTTATTTCTTAGAAAACGTTTTTTTTAAATTGACTCATAAAAGTTATGCATGTTTCCATATTTATTTTATTATGGTCATTTTGCAAGTTTTGCTCCATTTTTTACAGACATTTGAGGAGTTAAAAAGTCAATATATTAAAATATATTAGTTAAATAAAATATTCTTGCCAGTGTAATTTATCCCAATCATAATCCCGCGCAACGACCATAAATATATTGCTTTATAAAAACTACAATATTTTTGGCGCACTTTATACCTTTTCAAAATTAAAAATAGATAAAAATTAAAAAGTGTTTAGTTCATCACACACACACACACACACACAATAATATATATATATATATATATATATATATATATATATATATATATATATATATATATATATATATATATATATATATATATATATATATATATATATATATATATATATATATATATATAAATATATCCTTTTCATCCTACTAAAAGCACCTCTACGTTCCAAAGAAAATTTTGCTTTCTATAAACGTCCTTATAATGATTTATTTATATTATCATGTAATATTTTTAAAATCAATTTAATGGACTTACAAAAACCTTTTCTGTTGTTTACTTATTGGAAATTGAAGAGAAGACAAGATGACATATATTATGTTGTTATATATGTATGCTTTTTTATATTGCTTAATAAATTTATTACATTTACTATATTAATGTCATTTGTTAAACAAAAAGATCAAGTTGATTTTGGCTTTTATTTAAAAACTCACACTTAGAGCTTTTTTTTTACAAATACGATAATTATTCCAAAAAATTATTGTCCTAATTGTGCCAAAAACTTACACAATAATTCTTTTATATTTTACACGTTTAATGATTTTTACTAACATTTTTAAAACTAAAAAAATGTGCTAGAATTGACGCAAAATAATTGTCTGTAACGGTAATGTTGGTTCCTAATTAAATTAGGCAGTTTCTGCAATCGTCAAATTTGTTTTAAAATTTTACTTAGAGAATTTTATATACCAAATAAATATATATAAAAATATAACAATAACTATTATATTAAAAGAATAGTTGCAATTAACAGCAAATAAATGATTATCCATAAATTGATGTCCCCATTAAAACTAATATATTATTATGTTGATTACTCGTTTTTTTTATATTAAAGAGCGACTGTACCCTTTTCTGTTCTTTCTAAAAAACAATTCACTGTTGTGACACCCCAACATAACAACTTTCTTTTATCTACTTATAGATACCTAATTCAATTGAAAGATCACAAAAAGCTTGTTTTTATTTATAAATTTTTGACGTTTTTAGGTTATGCTATGCTAATCCGTTAAGAACTCTTTACAAAATTAGCGTTTGTGCACATGAGTATCTCATAAATCCTAGTAACGGTTCTACTTTATCAAACACATATCAAAAATCCTTTGAAAACTTTTATTAAAATTTTGGAAATAATTATCGTCATAAATTTTACTAGAATTGCCATATGTGAAAAACAGCTTTTATGCAATATTTATAATTAACTACATGTTTAGTATGTGGTAAAAGCAAAAAATAAAGTAAATTTCTACTTCTGTCGTCGCTACAAGATATTATATTAATATATAATACATTATATTATTTTAGTTTTTACTTGAAAACGGACAGAGGTGAAACTGTCCGTAACGTTAAATAAATAATTAAAATAGAGGCAATGGAAGTACAATTTTTTTTGGGTCATTATATTACTAAGCTAAATACAGATACTTAAACCACACACCTATAAAAATTTAATTTATTTTGAGCTATAACCCTTTTGAAATTAAAAAAAAAACAGCTCTTTGACCGATACCAAACCTCTCTTTTCATTAAACGTGGTCTGAATTATTCCTTTTCTTGATAGAGCAAAGTCGCACTTTGGTTTTGGATTATGCCCACATTAAAATTTCAAAAGCAAATTTAGCCCAACGGTTTCTGCACCAGACTGCCGCCGTCGGCCAGTGTGTTATTTATTATGGATAATTTTTGCTCAAAAGAAACAAATCGTTTTTTATATAAATATACTATACTGATATTTTAATAGAATCGAACGTCGACTGTTATTTTTTTAAATTTAAAAACGTATTTTTTATTATTATATATATATATATATATATATATATATATATATATATATATATATATATATATATATATATTATATATATATATATATATATATATTATATATATATATATATATATATATATATATATATATATATATATATATATATATATATATATATATATATATATATATATATATATATATATATATATATATATATATATATATATATATAAAAAATTAAGCTTGATTGTTTCTTGGTATGAGGTTTTCTGTATAATTCAAACAACAATATTTCTTTACGTTTCGCACCTCATGGAGGGCTTTTTCAAAAGATTTTTTTATTTTTTTCATGATTTTAAAAATATCATCCTGAAGAAATATATTGTTGGCATCATTTATAACAGGTAGATGCACCTGCACAAATCTGGTTATGTCTATTAAGAATTCCATTTAAGAGAAAGTGTTCGTCAGAAAAACAGTTTTTGATCAAATGAGGGTCTTCGTAATTCCTGGCAATTGTTGCAAAAATTTTATTCTTCTATCATAATCTCTTCGTTGGTTCATGAAGAATTTGTATTTTGTATGGAAAAAAAAATTCTTTTTCAAAATTTTGTGAGAACCCGTAAAATATTGGTCAGCTTAGAAACTTTGGAAAACAATTCGGATCTATTGCGAACTGTCCTAGTACCGAACCCGGCGTGCTTCGTCAAAACCCTTTATTAGTACTTTTCTTGTTGCTAAGATCCAGTTTCTTCAAACTTACGCACCAATTCCTTACTTTTGCCCCACGTTTTATTTTGATGCCTTTCATTGAATACTCTGGCGGTTCTACGCGCATCGGGTCTTCAGCCCCATATAGGAAAATTATTTCATTTTTGCTGGTATACCCATTTTTTAAAAACAAAATTTTAATTTTTTAAAATCGATGTCAAAATGACAATCCTAACAGTAATATTTAACTGGTTCCTAAAATCTTTTAAAAATTGTGCTATTGCGGGGTTTTGCTGTAGCGGTAACACAAAAAATTTGGAATGTGCAACTAAAATGTTGCGAAGAATTTCAAACAAGCTTGCTCGCCAATAACGGCGCACATTTTTAGCATTTGATAAAATAAATTATTTGAACAATAAAAATTAACACATTTTATTCTAATACTTCTACGTCCATCGATTTAAAGTTTCGTATGGGATGAATTTCATGCCGCTTACAATGATGTGTCACACTATGGGGGTTGCCATTTGACATATCAAAGTGAGGTTAACTGGAGGTTAGGAGGTGACCGATAAAATTTTTTCAAATACGAAATTAAACTTCCCCCGTATATCTAAATCGACGTGTTTCTTTGTTTTTGGTGAGTTTTTTTTTAAAGATATTTAGGGGGGTTCGTTTGAAATGAAAGCACTGTATATATATATATATATATATATATATATATATATATATATATATTTGTATTTTTGACCGCTGTTAATTGATAAATTACATATCGAGATTTGTGCAGTTAATAATAAGTTTAGTTTATTTTTTTTATTTTTTTAATCAATGACATTTAGTATCGTAAACCGGCAATAGTAGCAAAACTTTGGTTTTGGAAATATTTAAAATCGTCAAATACTGCGCCTTTTTGAAAATATTATTTTCTAAACTGCCGAAACCTTGTACTTCAATTTATACGCAATTTTTAATTTGTTTAGTTTAATATTTTGTTTAAAAAATCTCGTACAAAAATAATCAAACAATCGCATAAGTATCGTAAACCGACATTACTGGCAAAACTTTGGTTTTGTAATTATTCAAAACTTCAAATATCGCACATTTTAGAAAAAAAAATATTTTTAAACTGTTTTTACCTTATACTTTAATCTCTGTGCACTTTATAATTAGGTTAAATTTTTAATATTTGTTTTAAAATATCGTTACAAAAATAATCAAACAATGCACATTAATATCTTTCCTCTTGTTAATATTTAAAAATGTCAAATAACCCGCCGTTTTTGCTCATTCCGTTTTATAAATACTTAGAACATAGTCTATTTGACTTTGCTGAATTTTAAATTTAATATGACGTTAAACAGAAACCCCAGCGTTGCCAAGTTTTAGCTTGGAGATTTTTCTATTATTTTAGAAATAAAACTAAAGAAATGGTTAAACAACTCATACGAGAAGATATTATATTTGGTTAATTTTTTTAACCCAGATGAATTAATAATATTTAATTAATTATATATTAATCTAGGCAAATAAAAAGCATCCTTTGTTCTGTTAACACTAACAACATCTTTGGGCTGGATAGCATACCAGCAGTCGTCTTTAAACATGTTTTTTTACCCATTCTATGTCTGTTATTTTTTATAAAAAAGCATTTTTCGGAAAGCCGCACGTTGAAACTATAACGATTTTAAACTCCTTTCTTAATATACACCCATTAAAAACAATCATTCACGAAAGCAGTACGAAATTTGTCACAAAGGAGCCACCGCAATTCTTCTTTCATTAGTCTGGCGTAACTAAGTCTTTTAATTTGTTTGACAAATATTAGATCATTCACCGCATGGGAAGTACTTATTCATCTAAAGGAACTTTCGTTGTACACGACCTCGAATTATATTTAAGTTATACCAGTAAAAGTCAACTTCTTTTATCAATACCCCTTAAAAATTTTAAAAAATACAATCTTCTGATAGTCACGAAGAAAATAAAATAAAACGCCTAGTAAGGTATGCTTAAAAGCATTAATTTATATATAAAATGTTCTATATTCTGATAGCAGAAATATGCCTGGAATTCGGTATAAGCCAATTTTTAAAAGAGTACAAAAAAACTCAAAAACAGTATCATTGAACAAATAAACTAACCTAGATAACCTAACGTAACTTAAAATTGCTGTTTTTTATTCCCCTGAAACTACAAAACCCTTTTGTTACCTAGTTATTATCGTATTTTCATTTTTAATAAATTACCCTTTAGGCTTTTTATATCTATTACTTTTTAAGCTATTTGGTAAAATTTGGTTTACCTATTGTTTTAATTTTTTTATTGAAGGACAGCGAAAATTTTTTAATATGTTGTAAGTTGTAACTTAGGTCAAGACAAAATTTTTGGAAATTGACACAAACCTGATAACTATACAGGGTGAGTCAGTAATTGAACCTAAAGACAAGCAACAATTATAACAACGTGTATTTTTCATTTTCATTGGTCTATTTTTCCAAAATGTAATAGTTTATTTAACTATCATTTAAATAATTTAAAAAAAGTAACTGATTGATAATTTGTTTTACAGGTTTAAGAACATGACCTAATAAATTGTAATTATTAAAAATATAGGCAAAGTTTAGGTAAAAATAAGAACAAAAAGAACACATTGTTCTTTGATTTGTTTTTATTTTCAGGACCATTATTTTTCAGTTTTGACAACTATTTTATTTATTGCTTTAAAATACTGCTATTTACATTGTGACTGGCTTGTTGTATTTTGGGGTGCCAAAAAACCTAATTTATTAATATTTTGGGGGGGAATGCACTTCCACTTTGTGCTGTGTCTAGTCAAGTACCAAATCTATGGTATTTTTGCAAAAACCACAACATATTATTGTAACCATATTTACCCAAATAAAAATAACAACTGTCATCTTAAACATACTAGTTGTCTTTTTAAATTAACTATATTTTTTGACTAAGTTATATCTTAAAATGGATCATTAAAAACCTTTAGTAACTACCAAAATAATAAAATGTTTTAACCTTAAATATTTAAATATTAATAGAATTAATTTGTACCCCTTTAAAAAAACGTTATAAAATTAAATGAATTTCGAATGAATATAATATCAAATTATTAAAAAAAGAACATTTCCAATATTCCATTATGGAAACCAAAAATTAAATGCCCCTTTCAAAACTAAATATGATTTTTTACCATATTTTTTAAAACAATAATTTTTTTTTTTCTAATTGGAAAAATTATGAAAAAGCAACATATTTAAGATAAAAAATATTATAAAAAATTTTAAAAAAAATTTTAAACCTGGAACATATATTCATTACGCCCCCTATTTCAAATCTTTTTATATATATATATATATATATATATATATATATATATATATATATATATATATATATATATATATATATATATATATATATATATATATATATATTTTATATATATATATATATATATATATATATATAAAATTTTTTATTTTATATATATATATATAAATAAAAATATATATATATATATATATATAAAAGTTTATTTTTTTTCCCAAAATTTTTTTTTGGATTTTTTGGGATAAGGTCAGGCAATATATAAAAACAGTTTTACTAACAATTTTTGTTCTTTATGTCAATTACGACGTTTCGGCCTGGGGGGCCTTCATATATATAAATGTATTTTTTTTAAAAACAAACAATCTGCAAAAAAAATTTTTTTTTTATTGAAATTTTAAATATACAATATTTAAATTTAATTTTCCCCTTTAAAAAAAGGGGTTTTTTAAAAAAAACTCATTTTATTTTTTATTTACATTTTATACTTAAAAAAAACAAACACTTAACTTTAAAAAGTTATTCAAAAAACGGTCTTTTTCAACTATTTTTTTTTTAATTATTATTTTTTTTTGATATTTATAGAACTCTACCCCAATCTTCCCTTTTTAAAAAGATTAAATTTGTTTAATATAAGAACGGGAAAAACTAAAAAATATTTTTAAAAATACAGTGAGGTAGATTCTTTGATATAGATAATGATAAAAAAGTTTTTTTTTTGTGTGTGTTCTTGGGGGTGAAAAAATTTTTTAAAAAATTTATTTTAATAAATTTTTTTTTTTTTAAATTTTATATCTAAATATTATTGAAACTGATTATTTGTTGTTTTTTTTTTTTTTTTTTAAATTAATTTTAATAGTTGAATAATGATCTTAAATTTTTTGTGTCTTTTGTGTTTTTCCTTTTTTTTTTTTTGAAAAAAACCATTTAAAATTCTTTTTTTGTGTATTTGTTTCTGTTTTAAAAAATTTTTTTTATTTTCAAAATCAAAATATGTTTTTTCGGTGGAGTGGTTTGTTAGACTTTTTTGTTGCGTTTGTGTTTTATGCTATTTAGTCTGTTTTAAATATTTTTTGTCCTATAAAAACGTTACGGCCCTTAAAATTTCATATAATAGGGTTTTTTTTTTTTTTAATTTTTTTTAAATTTTGAAAAAAATTTTTAAGTAAATTGGCCCTTAGGCAAATTTAATATTTTTTTTTAAAAATGTTTTGAATATTTTCGGGGTTTGGGAATGAAGGAAAGGTAGTTTTTTTTTTTATTATTTTTTTTCCCTGTGTTTTTGGAATTTATTTAATTATAAAATTTGTGTTTTTTTTCTAAAAATTGATTAATTAAAAATTATTTGTTATTAAGTTTAAGTGCTTTTTTGCTTTAGTTATTGTTTTTTCGATTTGGTGGGTCAAAAATATCGCTCTATCTGAAGGGCCCCAATTAAAGATTTTTTTTGAGGAATGGGTGTTGAGAATTAAAGTTTAGATCCTAAGACCAGGTGTTTTTTTACCATTCCTTTCAATTAGGTTTTTTTATGGTTTAGGTAAAAAATTTATTTTTTTTTTTTCGGTTTCATTTAAATTAATTTTTTGAAGCCTTTAAAACTTTTAAAAAAACTTTTTTCTTGAGGTTGTTATAATCGTCCATGGAAAAAAAGAAGGGGGAAAAATTTTTTTGAAATAACTGTTTCTTCTGATCTTCTGTACAAGCTGGGGGAAATTTCACTTGAAATGAAGAACCCCTTCACATCCGTCAATTTGTTTATAAAATTGTTGGTTATAAAAAAATGGTGGTTATGTAGTTTCAATGGCTTCAAAAAATTCATTGTTGGAATTCATGTTGGGGTTTTTTTTTATTCCATTTTTTTTTTAATTTATCTTTTGCTAACTTTTGGGGGGTGTTTGTATATAGTATCGCATAAGTGATAAAAGGAAAAATTTTTTTTGGTAAAATAATAGATTTTATCTTTTTTTAAAAAAAGCCAAGAAATTTTAAAATTTAAAATTTTTTTTTATTTCTACTTGTTTAAAAAATTTTTGATATTTAATAAATTTTCTCGGAGTTGGATGCAAAACGAGGGTTTTTTATTCCTTTTTTTGGACTTTGGGGGTCCCTGATTCTGGGGGGATGGGGGTTTGTATTTTTTAATTTTTTCCCCTATCAGGAGAGATATATGTTTTTTTTTTCCCATCAGTTTTTTTCATTGTTGTTTTTTATAAAATTTGTGGGGTCGTTAGGTTTTTTTTATAAAAGGTTTATTTGAAAAAATCGTTCATTTTTCTATTTTGGTCGATTGCTAATTACTTTTTTTTAGATTTATCGGTTTTGGATTTTGGTCTGGATGTTTTTATAAATAACTTTGTTTTTTGACTTTAGCACTGAAATTTTTTGAGTTTTTTTTAACTTTTTTTTATTAATATTTTTTGTAGTTAGTTATAACGTTGCAACTTTGCTCTAAGGTCGTCTTTGGGTTAGGAAAAAGGGATTTATTGTTGATTCTATATTTTAATTAGGGCAATAGGGGAAATTCGCTGGGGTTTTTAATTTGGAAAGGCGTATTAGGACCTAAACTAAGAATTTCCGGCATAGTCGGGATAACTGTCGGGTTTAAAATTTTTAATCCCAAATATTTTTTGGTCATTTAATGTGTTTTTTTTGTTTTGCCGCATCTTAAACTATTAATTTTGGGGTATATTTTTTTTTTTGGGTTTTTTTTAAAAACTTTTTTTGGGGATTGAAAATTTCCAAACCCCCCAAATCCTAAAAACTTTTTGGCCCCGTTAAAAAAAAACCCCCCCCCTTTGTTTTTACCAAAAAAATCCCCCTTCCTGAGAAAAAAGCGCCCTTAGAAAAAAAATTTGAACGTTAAAAAAAACCCAAAAAAAAAATTAAAAAAAAAAGTTAAAAATAAAAAAAAATTTAAAAAATTTAAAAAAAAACAAATTTTAAAAAAAACAAATTTAAAAATCCAAAAAATAAAAAAAAAAACGTAATTATCTCGACCACACAAGGAACGTCTTCAACCCCTTTAAAAAAAAAACCAAACCCCCCCCAAAAAATTTTTAAAAAAAAAGCTAACAATGAAATAATAATCGTGGGAAAAAAAAACATATATCTCTCCTGGGGGGAAAAACAAAAAAAACCCCCTCCCCCAAAATTTTCGGACCCCCAAACCCCCAAAAAAAAACCCCTCTTCGATAAATTTTCCCAAAAATTTTTAAATATCAAAAAATTTTTTAAAACAACTAGTAAATCAAAAAAAAAACTTTAAAAAATTTTTGGCTTTTTAAAAAAAAGGAAAAATAAATTTTACCTAAAAATTTTCTAAAAATTTTTTAACCATATACAAATTTCCCCCGGCAAAAAATATAATTAAAAAAAAATAAAATTTCCCTGACTTTTAATCAAAAATTTTTTTAAACCCCCTTGGGCTACACTCAACTCTCCTTTTTTCCCTTTTTGGGGAACCAAAATTTTTAAATTAAACCCAAAAGGGGGAATTGGTGCAAATGGGGTTCCTTCTTTTCGGGGGAATTCCCAGTTTGGTCCCTAGAAAAAAAAGGGTTTTAAAAAACCTAAAATTTTTAAAAAAAACCCTTTTTTTGACAAACATTATAACAAAAACCTCAAGAAAAAGGGATTAGTTTAAACTTTTTAACCCTTTAAAAAATTAAATTTCAAGGAAAGAAACCCCAAAAAAAAATTTTTGCCTAAATTTTTAATTTAACCCAGAAAAAAAAATTAAAAAGGAGGAAAAAAAAATTTAATATAAAACCCCTTTTTAAATTCAAAACCCTTTTAAAAAAAAAATTTTAAAATTTTCAAAATGTTTTTTTCCCCCAAAAAAAAAACCCCGGGTTTAAAAAATTTAAAAAAAAACTAAAAAAAAAACCCAAAAAAAAAAAAAACAAAAACCCAAAATTTTTTTTAAATTTCCCCCTTGCAAAACTTTTTTTTTAACGTTTCCCCAAAAGGCCCCAAAAAACCAAAAAAAAAAGGCCCCAAAAAAACCTTAAATGTAAAAAAGGGGGCAAAAAACCAATTTTAAAAAACAAAAAAAATAAAAAAAAAAAACCCCTTTCCCCGAAAAACATATTTTTTTTTAAAATACAAAAATTTTGAAAACAAAAACCCAAAAACAAAAAAAATTCTTAAAGGGGTTTTTTTTCAAAAAAAAAGGAAAAAAACCAAAGGGGGGACAAAGAAAAAAGGAA
The DNA here is from genome assembly GCA_019359885.1 of Listronotus oregonensis. Classification (NCBI taxonomy): domain Eukaryota; kingdom Metazoa; phylum Arthropoda; class Insecta; order Coleoptera; family Curculionidae; genus Listronotus; species Listronotus oregonensis. Next base: position 20,833 of record JAHBCN010012233.1, read on the forward strand.
TGCATTGAATCTTTAATAATTAAAAAAAAAAAAATAAAAAATTGGGTAACAAATAATATTTAGATATAAAAAAAAAAAAAATTTTTTAAAAATAAATTTTTTAAAAATCTTTTACTGCCCCAAAACCCAAAAAAAAAAAAAACAAATTTTTTCTTTTCTTATGAAAAAACTCTCCCCCACTCTATTTTAAAAAAATTTTTTTTTTACATTTTTTATTAAACACATATTTAATCGGAAAAGGGGAAAATGGGCTATTTTTTAGATTTAAAAAATAAAAATTTAAAAACATAAATTTTTTTAAAAAGCCCTTTTATTGTGTTTTAAAATTTTTTTAAATTTTGGGGGTTTTTTTTTTTTAAAATAAAAAAAGTGCTTAAAAAACAAAAAAAAAGAGTTTTTTTGAAAAACCCCTTTTTAAAAAAATTTAAAAGTTTATATTGTATGGGGGAAAAATTTTTAATAAAAAATTTTTTACGGGTTGTTTGTTCTTATAATAAAAAAATACATATTATATCCCGTAAAAATTTAAAACCCAAATTTAAATTGAAAAAATTGAACGAAAATTCTTAGAAGCAACTGTTTTTTTTATTGCCCCCTTTTTGAAAAAAAAAAAAAAATTTTTGGGAAAAAACCCCCAAAAAAATATCAAGGCAAAGGTCAAAAAAAATTAACAAATAAACTTTTTTTAATTTTTTTTTATATATATTTTTATATATATATATATATATATATATATATATATATATATATATATATATATATATATATATATATTAAAAATTTTTTTAAATTTTTTTTTTGAAAAAAAATTTTTAAAAAAAAAAAATTTTAAAAATAAATGTCGTTATAATGGTAATGCAAATACTGTGAAAGCGTATTTTTAAGTTCAATTATTGCCTCCCCCTGTATAGCTATTAGGTATGTGCCAATACAAAAGATGTTAGCTTTGACCTAAGTTACAACATAGTAAAATTTTGTGAAATTCTCACCGACCACCCAGTTCCATAAGATTTGCGCCATGACCCTGCAGAAGGTACCAACTACACATTCAATTCTGTATTTTAAGCGTATTATTTTATAATAACTGTAGACACCTTAAAAATCTTATTTTGGTATTTGGCAACCCTGTAGAAATGAATTAAAATTAAAGATACATGCATTCATTATAGCTATTATTTCAGCTGTCGTAGAGGAACCGGAATTTACTGATGTCATTGAAAATATTACCGTCGCCGCAGGAAGGAACGTCAAATTTGCTTGCTCTGTCAAGAACCTGGGAACCTATAAGGTAAGGTAATATTAGTGTTTGGATAATAAAGGGATAATTTAAATTATCTTTTTGAAACAATATAAGACAAATGTTTTTACGGTTATCAGTGGGTATATTGAGTATAAAAAAATGGGAGGCGGGGGAAAATATTTAAATTATTTTGAAAGGTGGGGGGTGGCTGCCCCCCAAAAAAAGCCACTGGTGACCCAAAAAAGAAAGCATTCATGATATTAAAACTTAATGTCTTCTGTTGGGAAAAAATCAAAAAACAAAAAATAAAAAAATTTTTTGGCGGGGTTTTTTTTGGGGTTTTTAAATAAATGTGAACACTACCTTTTTTCTGCGCTCTCAAACTTTCTAAATTTTGGATGATAATATAAAAAGCTTTTTTTTGTCCAAGTAATTACAAAAGCTATTAAAAATAAAAAAAGCCTTTTGAATGTTTCTTAGGATTCAATTCACACAAGGTGAACATTGAATGCTTTGAGTTGCGTTCCCAACCAGAATTGTCATTTCGTCTCAGTATTAACAAAAAGCTATTAAAAATAAAAGATGTTTTTTTTTTAAAAGGTTTTTATAGGATTCACACAAGTGTGAACACTGAGCTTTGAGTTGCTTTCCCAAAATTTTTGCAGAATTATTATGTGATTAAAAAAGAAAACTTTTTATAGTAAAAAAAATTAATTTTTTTTGTTTTGTTTTTTAAAAAAAACTATTTAAAAATAAACAATACCTTTTTTTACGGTTTCTATATGATTCACCCCCTTATGAATCAGTACGCTTTAAAGTTGCTTTTCCCAAAAAATTTGTAGAATTGTTATGTGATAATCAGTGCTTTATATTGACTATAAACAGTAACTAAAATCTTATAGGAAAAAAAAATTTAGTTATTAGCCTAAAGTATTTAGAGTGTTTAAAAAAATAGAAAGGCCTGACTCCTAAGTATACGCTATGACTGTTATTTTTTTTAAATTTTCCTAACCTAGGTAAAATATTACTAAATGAATTGTATCAAAGAATGTGATTGCTTTTTTTAAAGTTTGCGTACCCCCATTTTTTTAATTTTAGAAATTACCCAAAAATTTATAACTTTTGCACCTATGGTATAAAATTTGCACTTATATAGGCTGTTCAAATATTTAAATCCGCAATGGTTAAACAAAGGCAGTACTGGTTGTTTATTCATAAAATTAGTTGGTCGGACAGAGTATGCTTTAAGGAGATGCTAAACCAAAAGTCCTACAACCCAAAAACCCCCCAAAGTATATGATCAGTCCTTTTATTATTGGTATTAAAAATAAAAGTTTTACAGTCAGTGTTTTGCATCACTTTGAGGCGATTCTTAGAGGCCAAGTTTAACACAGTATTAATATAAGGTCATTTTCATGACTTTAAAAATTTTTTTTGAATTTATTTTGGTAAAGTGGGGTATTTTTTTTTTTCCCCCTAAGTTTTTATGGTTCAGAAAAATTTCGGTCCAAAGGGGTTTTTTTTTAAAAAAATTGGTTGCAAATAATTATTTTTTTAAACCCCCTTTTTTTTAGCGGTCTAAACCAGGTAGTGATAGATCCGGACAATCAGGTGGACTAAAAAACCCCAATTTTTTTTTTCGATAACATTTGTGGTCAATTGGGAATAAAATTGGGCATTATCGTGCAGCAGAATGACAATCTTGATTAAACGGCTTTTCCCGGGGCCGAATACAAGTTAAATTGTTTAGGTAAGCAATTTAAAAAAAAGGGGTTAATTGCTTTTGTCATTCTCTAAACAATTAGTCAAAATAGACCAAAACTCGTTGGCTTTTTTTTTACGAACTAAAGGCATAACCTTTGCTTTTTTCTTTTTTGGGGAAATTTTAAATGCCGGCGCTCCAGACTTGATTTTTTTTATTCTCGGTAAAATAGTGGACCCAGGTTCTGTCATGGTAAATAAAAAAATTACAAAAAACCCCTTTTTTTTTTTTTTTTTTAAAAATAACACAATTGATGGGTAAAGGGATAATATAAAAGTAAGCCCCAACATATTCTGGACATATTTGCACATATTCGAGCAAAATAAATGGAAAAAAAAAAAAATTTCAATATGTATATTGATTTCTATTAAAATAATTCGTACAATTAGTTCCAACACTAGTAAAAAAAAAAAATCGAATATGTTATTTTTTTTTTTTAAAATGTTTTTTTAGGCAATCAAAATTGATTTTACTTTGGAATTCCCGCAAAAACATACTACTTGAGATAAACCGTTTAATTCATAACAAGTTAGTGAAAGTAATGTTTATTTTAAAAACCCCCAAAAATTTCCCCCTTATTTTTAAAATGTTGATGATTTTATACCCCAAAAATTTTTTCTATTTTTTTTTTGTAGCGGCTGTAAAGCAAGGATACTAAACTTCTTATCGTGATTTATGATGCAGAATTATTCGTGTGGGGGCATTCGCTACAAACTTCACTTTTTCCCCCTAACCCATTGCAAAAGATTCTAAAAGGGGGAAAATTTCCTTTTAATTGAATCCCCCTTTGAAAAACCTTTTTTTTTAAAAATATGATAACACAAGTTAACAAACTTAAATTTTGTAAAGTAACATTCATGAAAATAGGGGTTTTTTTTAAAATATTTTAGAGCCCCAAACCGAAAATGATAAGCTAATTACTGTAACACGTAATTTTTTTTTTTTTATGAAAAAAAAAGACGACATTTTTTTACAATCAAATAATTTTTTCAATATAAAAATATAAAACATGGGAAACTATTTTCGATTTTTTTTATGTAAAAAAAAAAATATTGTTTTAAAATAAAAAGGACAAAAACGTTCATTTTTTTCCCTTTTTTCTTCTGTAGCATCATCCCCTTTTAAAAACCAACAGTAGCCCCCCAACATAGATGGGTTTTCCCGCGTCCCTGGTATCTTGTTTCCATCGTCCCGATGTCCTTGGGCAAACCCCCTTTTTGTTCGTCGATTAGTGAAACCCCAAATTTTTCCCGGGAAAAAAATTTAAATGGGAGTGCAAAAAAAAAATTTTTAAAAAGGGAAAAAATTCGGTTTTTTTAAAAATTTACCTATGATACTTTTATAGTCTTTATCTTTCCTGTTTCCCAGAAACCTTTTTTTTTTCACATACAAAAAAACGTCCCAAATTTTTAATTCCTTTTCATTTAATTGTTCTTGAAAACAAAATAATCCTTTTTAGCTTTCTTATTTGAGGTCCAATAAATATGCCCCTTTTTTAATTTTGCATCACTTAGTTGGGGAAAAAAAATTTTCTTGGGATTGGGGAAAAAAATACCTTTTTTTTCCATGGCTTTAACAAAATTTTTAATTAGTCCAAGCTTACTATGGGGGAGGCGGAAGGAAATTTTTTTTAGTTAACAAAGGGGGCATATTTAATGTTTGAAGTACCAGGTTCAAAAGAAGTTCTATAAAGGGCCCAACCCTTTTTACTGTAGTCTTCTTTTGTTGCCCTACTGTCCCACAGACACAAAAAAAACAATATTTTGTAAAAATCCCCTTTAAGTCCTAGCAAGATACCTATGACTTTTAAATTCCACAGATATTCCCCCTGATACTGTTTATATTTAACACCATCTAATATGGTTCACTGGTGTTGGGTTAAAAGGGAGTCCCCAACTGGTGTTTTTGGGAAGTTGTGGATCAGTTTCTAATAAAGAATTAGAATCACTGGGAAACAATGTCCAGGTTTAAAGGCGCTTCGGTCCCCGGTAGTTCCTAGCAATGACAAACCCAAAGGGGGAAAAAGTTGGATACTCTATTTTGCCTCAAAGGCTTTTTTGAAACCCCTTTCTGTTTTAGTTATGCAAAAGTAGCAATAACCTTACATGGTGAGTAGGTTTTTCCCAAAACCATAGGAACAGATATAATTTTTCTTGCGATACATCCACTGGACTAAATTTACGTGACAAATCACACAAAAAAACATGAACAGCCCAACTTTATCTTTATCCCCAATTTGGCACTTAAAATATAAAAAATAGGGTTTTTTTGACTTCCTTAGATATAGATTTTAGCTTGGGACCTTATAATAAATCTTTACAAAAAAAACAAAACTTATCGACTGGATTTTTGCAAATCACTTCTTTAACTTGCCATTTTTTTATTAAAATTGCTTAAAAAACTTGACTGTACTGTAAACGAGACAGAAACCCAAATTAAAATGCAGAAAACAATAAAAATTTTTTAAAAGTTTGTACAATACTGTGAAAATAACCCCCCTGGGTCTTGTTGTACTTTCCGGTCCTAAGGCAGGTAAAAAAAGATTTCAAAGATCGCATTATATAAAAGAGAAGCAGGTACTTGGGAAAAAAAGGGCGTGCTAGGTCATTTTTGAAAAAAATGTTTAAATAACTTTCTAAATGAAACGCAAAAAAACATTTTATTGATGTCGACTTGTGTTATTTGCAAAATTATAAGAAAAGAAGCCCAAAATTTTAAATTTTAAACAACTTTTTGTTTTAAAAATAACACAAGAAAAAACATCTAAAATTATGGCAATGGTGTTTAGAAAGCTGTGGTTCAAAATTAGCCAAGCTTAGTCAATCCCCCCGGAAACTTTTAATCGCCTTAATACCCCCGCGAATATTACAATTATTCAAAGTCACGTACGGTATTCTTATCAAATCCATAACTTTATACCAGGCACAAGTTAAGCCCCTTAAGGCAAATTTTTGTATCTTATAATTATACTGGGGCATCAGAAATCAAACAGATTTAAGTATTTAGTTATATTAATAATAAAATTTGAAAGATATATTTGGCTTTTCACGTAGCATGGAATTTTAGCTTTAAACTGCCTCTTTTTTTTTCCCCCAAAAAAAAAAAAAAAATTTAGCTAGGAAGTTGAAGTTTGTATTTTTTTTTTGGAAAAAAAAAAAACCAAAAAAACAAGATATTACTGTATTCGTCTCTTTCCCGAGAAAATATGCTTTCAAAAAAAGCTTAAATATAAAACGAAATTTAGCTGTAACTTTTTA